>BGPR01007657.1:0-69248 GCA_013235015.1 Araneus ventricosus
GAATGTCAAACCTTATGGCTTATGTAAACCTAATCACTTAAACTTTACAGACTTTACTCACCTGACAATAAGAATCATAAAAAAAACAATGCAATACTTTCGATAATTTAATAAAAAAATACGATGAAATAACTAGCCAAAAAATGTCTTCGACCGCGTCAACGCTCCAAGTACAAGTGGAATGACTAGAAAAGTAGGAAAATTTTCGAAGCTGTCAAGCCAGAAAGCAATATTGTCACTTTTTTATTTTTATTTTTTAAAGATAAATTAAGAACAAACAGTTATAATGATTTTAAATAAAATCAAGAATTCTGACTTAGCTCTGGGGGGCTGCAGCCCCTTATCCCCCCCTGGATTCGCCACTGTTATTGTTAGAATACGCAACATCTGCTGTCCTGTGAGATTCCTGAAGTAGTATTTTATCCATTTTAATTTTGAAAATGAACAATCAACGCTAGCCGTGGTGAAAGAAATGGTTAAAAATAACATCGCAACTGTGCACAACTCAGGAAGTTTTATTTTATACTTCATTAATACATTTATTAATTTTTCAGTCTTTGAGAGTAGAACAATAGCGATATCTATAAGCTTATGTCATTATAACACATCGGATGGGGTCCCCTGAAACCATTATTTAGCAAGTCCTGTAACTCTGCAATTGCGCCCAGTGGCGAATCCAGGATTTTGGTCTGGGGGGGCAGCGGCTGAGGTCATGAAAATTTTGTATCGTCTTGACCTCATGGCTTTATATAAGTGAAAACACTTTAACTCTACTCACCTGACAATAAGAATCACAAATGTCATTGCAAGACTTTCGATAATTTAATAAAAATACAATGAAATAAATAGCCAAAGAATGTTTTCCGCCGTGTGAACGCTACAAGTACGCGTGGAATGACTACAAAAGCGGGTACACAATCTAT
Source organism: Araneus ventricosus (assembly GCA_013235015.1). Lineage (NCBI taxonomy): Eukaryota > Metazoa > Arthropoda > Arachnida > Araneae > Araneidae > Araneus > Araneus ventricosus. The sequence continues at coordinate 924 of BGPR01007657.1, forward strand.
CCTGCTAAGCCATAAAGCAATGTTGCCGCATTTTATTTATTTATTTAAAAAAAGAAATTAAGAACAAATAGGTGTAGTCATTTTTTAAAAAATTAAGAATTTTGGTTTACCTTTGGGGGATACTATACTATGCTGGGGGACCGTACCACTAGGCGACCGAGGTCTCACACTCACGTTTGTATTTTTGCCCTTTCGTTTTACCATGTTCTCCAAGCGCGGTAAAAATCTTGAGCATATGTGGTGGCCCCGACCTTGATTTTTATGCGGAGGGATGACGCCTTTGTTAGAGAGTATACGAGAAAGTCTAGGGAAGACCACCCCCGCTTGTTTACTATGCATTCATGTTGGAAATTACCCGTAAAGTATTATTTAATCATTGCAAGAATGTACGAGCTAGATTAATTAATTTATTCGGCAATAGATGGAGCTACAGTTCTGCTACAAGTAGCGCCATCTTTTCTTTAACAAAACTTGACTGCAAGCTCAGAGCGAGCAGAGAGCAGTACCGCAGCAGTCACTATGTTCTGTCTTTAACCTTCTCTGTTGACCAATCTTTATTGGCGTTTAAGCCGCCGATCTCCCGACCGTAAGTATCATGACCCGACTAACTTTTTCTCATGGCTCTCCAACATTAATTAACCTATAATCTTTAATTGTTAATCTTAGCCTATAACATCTATCCCTGGTTAATTTAGCTCCAGTTTCATTGTGACTTCATGTAAATTATCCTTAACCTTTCTGTACATATACCTCGTCCCCCCCCCCCCTTGTAAATTCTCCCTAGTGTTTTAATAAATGTTTTTTTGTATTTAATCTTGAAGTCTCCTCGTTTATTCTAAGTACTATTTTACTTAAAGTTTTAACGTGTCGTAACCTCAAAATCCCCTAGATGTAAAACCGAAACCAGTTACCCCTTATAGGTAAGCCCTTATGAGGACATTTTGTTCCTTGAACGGAATCCCACATTCATTCCCCTGTAAACATCCTCACCGTCTGGATGAATCTCATTTTACTGCAGTAGATTCTTGAGCGGCAGAAACGGGATCTCACCGATGGCGGAAAAAAGATTTTTCTGGATAATTGAACAAATGTGTCTAGAACTTACCTTTTCATGTTTTGTGGCACCATCTGTAGAAATTGCAATATTCAAAATGCGCTGGCCATGCTTCACGATCGTTCTACCCCAATTAAGTAAATAATTTCGAAAGTCGAACTGATTATTTAAAATTAAAACACACACACGCAATTTTATATTTCAGAAAAACAGAAATTAAAAAAAATTTAAATTACCATACATAGTATCACATGAAAGTTACACATTTCTGAGTGTGATGACATATAATTTCGAATGTCTACCTGCTTACAAGAATAGCACCGGAATTTAAAAAAAAATTGCTGTTGGTACAAAGAAGCTCCAAAACGGCATGTATTGATAGTTTTGATATAATTGATCATTAGTCAGCAAACGTTATGAAGGTTTGCAACCCATTGTCTTCTTCTTTCAACTTAACTTTCTTGGTCTGCGTGTCGTCTCCTCCTCTTCGTCATCTTTCTCCTTTCAGAGTCCAAATTTGCTTATGACGTTTTCATCGAGAGAAAATGTGATGGAAACATAATTGTCAACATCCACCTAAACCTGCACCTTTTTTCAGATTACATTTTTTTTTGTCTCATAGGCATAAATTTCGGATTTAAATTTATACCTTCAAAAGTGCCGCTGATATTGAACTTTACGAAAATTTTTATTATACTGTTTATCCCCTCCTTGTTGGGACACTTTATATTCGCATTGTTACAACAAAAATGTAGGTTCCATTAGTCTGAACTCGCTAACGAGTGGCATTAGATTCGTCATCCTATAAATAGTGCTAGTTGAAAATTCTGTACCCTTTTCTGACGCTTTGCAAGCTAGTTGAAAATTTTATGCCCTTTTCTGACGCTTTGCAAGCTAGTTGAAAATCTTTTGCCCTTTTCTGACGCTTTGTAAGCTAGTTGAAAATTTTATGCCCTTTTCTGGCGCTTTACAAACCATTAAAAATCGATTAACAAAAAAATGACAAATTACTTGGTACGAACAAAAACAAAATAAATTGTACCAGATCCACCCGTTGGTGAAACCATTCAAAAATTCTATTTTAAACAAAAAACATTCACTCATGCTAAACTGACTAAGAATTGGCCATACTCGACTGACGCATAAATATTTACTGACCTCTGAACCACCGCTCACTTGTGTGCGGTGTCAGTGTAATTTGTCTATTAAACGTATTCTAGTGCATTGCCCGAATTTTGACATTAGTAGACGAAACAATTTTGGTTGTAACAATATATGTTTAAAAGACTTGTTGGGAGAAAGCCCACAATATACATAAAAACTTATTTTCTTTTTCACGTGACACTGGGATTTATTGAGCTGATTTGAGATTTTCTCATTGTTTTTTTCCCTTTGCTCTTTTCCACATATTAGAAAACTTCTTTCAAATCATGTGTTTAGCCAAAAAAATGGCTTTGCAGCATTGAACCAAACCAAACCTACAAATAGTAGATGATTCCGCAAAGATGTAAATACTATTTTGTGCAAATAATGCTTGCAAAATAATGTAATGTTTATGACATAACCATAAAGAATTATCCCTGCCAAGCGTTAGCACCCAGGGTGAATTCTAAATACATTTATTTGTGTGCAAGATATCGAAGATAAAATTAAATATAAATTTTCAAAAAAAAGTAGAAACAAAGAAAAAAAAATGACAGAGCACACAAACTGAAATCACTGAAAGGATACTTTTGTAATGGTTTCTCATGTGTGTGCTTTATATGTCCACATCCAATAATGACCCAATTTGTCTTTTATGGTTTTATTGACACACACAACACCACTACGACATATATACAAGTAGAAATCTTAAAACTTAGAGCCGGATCAAAATCTACACCCGCTCGGGGGGTAGGGTCAAAAGGAATCTGAGGATGAATCCCTGCGGGGGTGGGGATGACAGTTCTACTTTTCCCTTTCTGGGGATTACTGTAGTCAAGTTGCCACAACTTTCTTTAAATTTAAAAATAACGAAATAACCTTTTCTTTGTGTAATATTTTCTCGACGCTATCGCAGGAAATTGTATCAATTGTGAAATCAATGCATCAAAAAGGAGCAAATCTTTACTGAAAAAGGCAATTTTGAATATTTTGGCGGAGTTTTATTGATGGCAAGCGACATAATATCAGCTCTAAGTCCTTTTTGAAGAGGTTAATAGGTGAAACTTAGACGAAAAATACCCGAAAGCCGCAGCGTAAATATTCCTAATTTTTAACATAATTATGTTTATGGGCTATATATTATTTAGCAACGGATTCGGAAACCCTCCGCGCTTTTGCGCATGCGCCGGGAGGAGTTATTTTCATCAAAATAGGGGGGAAAGTGAAGAATGGAAGGGTGATGTTTACATTTTACTGAGCAAGATCTAACAAAGAACTGCGGAAATGCGCTTATATGACTCATTGCCTGACACCCCCTTCCGGTGTAAAATCGTCTAAAAGTGGTAGTCTCGGAATCCGTTGCTGAATAATACCATCTGTGAAGTACGTGTTTGATACAAAAATGATTCAAAATGTTCTATTGTTCCAATGTTTTATGCCAATATTGTTATTTATCTATTGAATGAAATACTATATGTATTTTAAAACATTTTATTTATTTGCCTCCGAATTAAAACCTCCATTGTTTAATTATACTTTGTATCATTCTTTTATAGAAAATAAACAGCTCCTTGGTGTTTTTTAAAATTCGTTTGGTGCGCTTGATATTCCCATTTTAATTTTTTAAAAATACTGCTGACCATAATAGAGTTTTGTGCTGCAAGATGTAAGCAACGTTTGGTGCAACTTATGTTCTCATTTTAATTAAAAACAAGTAATATAAAAAAATTTTAAAGTCAATTTCTACTTAAGTACGATCTACACGCTTCGTCCCTGACAAAAATCCATGAAAAAATGACGCCTTCGTGAACATACCAGAAAACAAAGAATATTAGGTCTAGAAGCTGGCAAACCTAGCTCCATCTATTGAGAAAAATTCGAACCAAACGACTCAAGGCGTCATATGCTTTCTCCCATATAAAACTAAAATTAATTAATTAAATTTAATTAATGAATTAATATTTGAAAAAAATGTATTAACATCAAGTGTCATCCACTACAAGTTAAAAAAATGTATTTGAACTTGAGTGGATGAATAAAAAGTATTTTATTAACGATTGAAAATTTGAACAAGATATATAAATAAATATATATAGGGAGAGTGTGAACTAATAGTAGGAATTGAATACAGTTTCAGGAGAAGGTTTATATCCCTATGAAAGCATATAAAAGGTTTCAGCGAAGGATTCGTGATAATTGATTGTAAACTTAATTTTCTTTATTATCAAAAAACTTGAAACATTTTCATCCGTTGCAACGCCAAATATATCAGCTAGTCAAAAATAAGACATAAATCCCAACTAAAAGAGACTTAGTATTTACTCTTCGAATTTGTGGAACTGGAATCTGTTTGAAAAAAAGCATTTTTCATGGAATTCATCTTTTAGAATAAATTTTAAAATTAAACGCAATCTATCCTTCTAGGAAAACTATTTTGAAATAGATAAATTAATTTTTTTGTTGCGCATTGCCATCCATCTATTTATGAGTACGTTGGCTATCAGATTTTACTTAGAATTTAGTTTACCGCATGTTTGGAAATATATCCAACTGTCAATATTGTATTTTTAAATAAATATTTGAGTCTGGACCAAGCGAAAATAATTAAACTTTCAGGAAGACAGTTAAATAAATCAAGATCAAAATCAAATCATCAGTTTATCAGATCAAAATATCAGTTTGTGCAAGAACCCTCATCATTTAGCTTCATTTAAAGAGAAATTGAAATTCACCTCACTGAAATCCCGACAGCTTTCTGAATTTTAATGGGATTCAACTGGAATTTTTTTCAAAGTTGCTCTATATATCTGGCTTTGAAGTTATGAATGAAAAATTCCGCTGCGTCTCGCACATGCGCAGTAAAAAATTATTTAGTACGAACACTCATATTTCCTGTAATATTCAACGTATTTAATTCAAAGTTTAATACAATACTTTTGTAATACATTGTCAAGTGTTCTGCAAATTTCGAATAATTTGAACGAAAACTCTGTATGTTGTAAACAAAACACATGCGGAAAAATTTGGGATTTTTTAAAGAAACATTTATATCTTCCCGAATATTTGTGCTATGCTTTCGAAAATGCATATAAATATTATGCACATTAAACCATAACCATTGATAAAAGTTGCATCTCGTTATCAGCCTTCTGTGAAACATAATGGGTGAAACTCTATTTTTGCCTCATCCCTTTCTGGTGGTCCCCCTAATTGCTCTCGTGACCGAATCTTCACTGTAATATGTATATGATACTCTATTGAATGTCACACGATTCTACAGAACTGATTTTGAAACATAGTTTTCGTATTAATTGCAAATTTCTCGCATTTTACGAAATGTTCCTTAACTTTTGTATGCCAGTGTAGATTATGTTAAATTAGTTCAGTTTAGTTTAGTTATATTAACGTCCCGTTTCAAAGCAACACGAGGGCTACTTTGGGACGGACCTCGTTATTAGGAACCGCGGTCAGATGACGGGGACGACATCTAAGCTGCCACTCCTGCTCCAGACTTCCGCACCACACCAGCAGGAGGTCATTTGACACCCTACGTGTGATTTAGCATGCAAGACGCCCACATACACGGCGGATCTTCAGAGGAATCGGGTTTCGAACCTGAAACCCCGCGGCCCTGAAGCCGAAACCTTATTACTAAGCCACAGAGGCTCTCTAAATTACTTAAGAAGTTCCGCACGTAAAATAGTAAAAAATGGATGTTAATTAAACAACGCACATATTTTCAAAAGATAATTCCTCCACAATGACGGTTTAACCATCCAGCAATATCAAAATTCAATATTAATGTAGTTAAATTTATGAATATTTTGACTCTAAACTGTATTATATGTGAATATAAATTTCACTGTTTTTGCCATGGCAGTTTATTTTATTCTCGCTATCAAACATTTGCTTAGAGAGATTACATAAATCATTCCCTAGGACTAAAAAAATTTCTGTCGGCAAGCCGGAAGGCGATAATAGATTCCTTTTGTCTGGAGACATAAGGAAAAGGAAACTTCACCCCTCCTCCATCTATCCTCTAATTCATTGAAACTAAGATGGTGATACTGGGCGGAAGACAATGCAGCTGTTGAGAGCTTTCCAACAAATTGTCTCACGGGTAGGATAAAAAGCAGTTGAATTTAGAAGTTTGAAATCACTTTTCAGCTCCTAAGGGGTTGCAGCTATAGGAAAATTTTCCAAACTAAAATTGGGAGCAACAGATCACTTTTCAGCTCCTAAGGGGTTGCAGCTGTAGAAAAATTTTCCAAACTAAAGTTGTGAGCAACAGATCACTTTTCAGCTTCTAAGGAGTTGCAGCTAAAGAAAAATTTTCAAAACTAAATTTGTTCGTTATGACCAGGCGATTATTCGCCCGATTCGAATTTTCTTTCTATCTTCAATCGTAAGAGAGTTATGGGGAAACCATAAAGATAAAGTCCGCTCTGGCTAAGCATCCGGGGTATAGTGGTAAGGTGTCGGAGGGGGTCCAGGTTCGAAACCCGATTCCACTGAAGATCCTGTTGCACGCTAAATCATACGTAGGGGGACAAACTTCCTCCCGCTGGTGTGATGTGGAAGCTTCGAGAGGGGGTGGCAGCTCAGGTGTCGTCCTCGTCAACTGACCGCTGTTCAAAATGACGAGGTCCGTCCCAAATAGCCCTCGTGTTACTTCAAAATGGGACGTAAATATAACTAAACTTCCTAAGCCATCTGGTTTACTGAATGATTGGATCGCCACTACATTAACATGTTTATTGTGGTCAGTTAACAACTGCCCAAGCATCAGCCTCTGCCGTAGGGAGTACGTCCCATCAGCCGTCGCAATTAGTGACTTAGCTAACGTAAACGGCGCGGCGCCCGAGGAGAGATGGTGTTTTTTTGTGCCTTTTGAAAACAAATTCAGGCAATATCTTGGCGAAAAAATTAGTATTTAGAGTTTTGAACTATAAACAAGATACGCGTGTCTCACTGTTGATGCGATGTGCAGAAGGGTGACGTCAGATTCGCTTGTCCAATCAGAGCCCTCCAAAGTTACAATAGTGCTCTGTTCGAGTACAGAATGCCTATATGCCCCCGGGGCTCCATGGAGTGAAACATTACTGTGTTTATGCCATTTTGAAAGAAAAATAAGTTGACGGGACGAAAAAAATACCATACCCCTGGCGTTATTTACGCTAGTTAAGCCACTGATGACGAATGGGATAAAAAAGTCATAATGTATTCTGGGAGCCATTTATTTACGCTAGTTAAGCCACTGATGACCAATGGGATAAAAAAAGTCATAATATATTCTGGGAGCCATTTATTTACGCTAGTTAAGCCACTAATGACGAATGGGATAAAAAAAAAGTCGTAATGAATTCTGCGATCCATTTATTCTCTCTACGCCACTGGCCAGGGTGATAAAAAGTTAATGCGTTTATGTCACCTTTTAAAGTTAAATACTATGAGGGGTCGAAAATCATATTATGCTCCGGGCGCGATTTACAGTAACTACGCCACTGCTTTCGTGCAAACCAGTTAAGAGGTTAACAAACGCATAACAATGAACGACTTCATGGTGCACCATAAATCTGGCTCCCGGAGCATCTATACCCGCCTTGATCCCCGATCGCTACGCCACTGCTCCACTCATCCAAAAAGATGCCCTTCTCTTGGAGACATGCAAGTGTTATGTATTTGAACAGGCACCTCGCATATGCATAGGGCAAGCACATGAATTTAAAGCACGTGCATTAGGACTGCAGACCGAGGTGTCGTGTCATCGGCTAGCGAGATCATTACAGCTGTTTAGCTTCTGGCATCTCCCACTTTTAGATTTCCGAAGCGATACATTAAAGATATATTTGATGATTCCGCAGGTGGGAAATAGACTGATATTGAAGGACTAGAAGAACACCCGTCGTGGTATGACGGGTGCAAATTGCCTCTTCATTCCAGAGATTTCCCGTCAAATTTGACGGGTTTAAATAGATATGGTTAGCACTACACAAGACATAGCTCAGAAAGGACAGATGACGCACGAGCTTCATGGACTGTACTAATTTATTGAATCAAGATAACTATATATATATAAAATAAAGAACAGTGGCGCCATCTGACGCTGATACCAAAGCACAAGAAACGGGGCGTGAACAAGATATATATGCGAGAGAAGTGTTTAACATTGATTGAAAACAAATAAAATAAACATATGTTTTTTGACAGCTTGTGATGGAGTTTCGGCTTCGATGCGTCTTCTATAAGCGGCTGCATCTCCTGCACGAATCCTGTCCAGCGATTCCTGGCTTGCTAACCATCCTGCTTTCCTTTCCTTTGTCATCCGCCGTCCTTTTGCGATGCGTTCTTCGTCGGTATTCATCGTGAAAAATATAGTAAACTAATTCATGATTATAAAGTATTAAATTATAGTGAAAAATATATACAAAATATGTACTTAATAATTCAATAACCATGAAATTCTCAGCTTGCCAAGCGTAAGTCAAAAGTTAAAATTTCAAAGGAATTCTTTTTCGAAATTCTAATCAAAACAAGGCACTTCTCTGCTTGTCAAACATTGCCATTTGCTTGTCAAACATTGGCGCATTTCTGCTTGCAACGCCCTCTTGGAGAATGATAAAAGAACTAGTAATAGCTCTCACCACGTCCAAACCACAGAGAAGTTTTCTCTGTGGTCCAAACCTAGAATAATGCTGTTCTTGAACGGGAATTTCCCCGGAGCACATGCTGAACAAACCATGATCTGTAAATGTATAATTTTGTGTTTGTCTTTGTAAATTAAAATTATTTTAGTTATCTGGGCCTTTTTCTTTTGTAGCTACTTACCGTAGTTATATGTTTTAATTAATTTCGGTAATGAGACATTGATATATGTTATTAATTGCTTATGTAATAGTTTTTAAAAGTGTGCATGAATTTTTTGGAGACATTCTGTATTTTACTTTTTCAAAATTCATATATTATACAAAAAAGAAAGACAGAATTCTAATAAACTTCGTCTATAATCTTCAGAAAATCTATAAAACGAAACCTTCGCCACGGGAACGACCAATCAAACTATAATTTTTCTACACACATTTCTCATGAAATGGTGATTACCAGCAATTCAGCTATAGGAATAAGTTTTTCGTAATTTCTTAAATAAATATATTCTTTGTGTTTAAACAAAACACAGGATGGTCATAAATTATAGGACCCATTTCAAAAATTAATAAAAAAAAACTAATAACGTTACAACTACGGTTTTTTTAAATGAGAGAGCAAATCAATTCAGATATGTAACGCGCCGTTACGGCGTTCTAAATTTGCTACAGCGGTAGATTTCCGTAAGCAATGGCTACCGATCAGCAGAAGCCGATGCGCGTTTTACTGTTTACATTTTTAGTTTTTCTTGAATATCTCGAAAAATATTCACTTGCGCTAATCCTTTCCGCTTCTACCCTCGCCTTTCTCCTCGAAGCTTCCGATTCCCAAGATTTTTTTTCTCCACTGCGTTAGGGACCCTTGTTCGTTTAACTGCCTTTTAGCTTATTTTTTCTCCACATATGTTAGGAGTATACGAGAAAGCTTAGGGAGACCACTCCCGCTGGTTTGCAATGCTATCGCCACTTTTATTCTTTCGAGCCTTGCCAAGAAGGTCAGTGATTAATTTTAGAATGCTAAAATTAATATTAATGGGTATTAACAATATTAATTACGATATTGTTTACCTATGCCTATCAGGAGCATTGCGCCCGAACTAGCCGGTGCGAATATTGCTCCCGACGGAGGATTAACTTTGATAAAGAACGTAAGTGTAGCCTATAAAGAGTACCATAAAAGCAATTCTCTGTAGAGATGAATGAATCTTAAGGTCATCTTCTAAAAATAAATGAGACAAACAAACCACTGCTTCTAATGGATGTTTTGAAGCATTTTTTAACAATTCAATTGATCTATTGGAGGCTCCAGTATTTGTTGCGGTACCATCACAGCCAAAAGCTTCAATACTTTTCTCATCTATGCAGTTTTCTTCCACAAATCTTACTATTGATGCTTTCCCAGAGCCACTATCTGGGGGTTGCGTGTCAAACATATGTCGATCTGGTTCTTCAACCAAAGATATGCGTTCTTCTTATACAATTGTCCTGTCAGATCTACCACTTACAATTCTTTAATTATTGTTTCATATTTTCAAGAGATAATATGAAAAATAGAGTGCAATTTTTTTACGAGGTGCGAGTTGAATCTGGACGGTGCTTCACCTTTTCACGAAAAATCTTCGATCTATCTATTACCGCTGTTGATTTTCTGGCTCACAACATTTAAATCCTGCAAACAGCACTTGCTAGTTGAGCTCCTGCTCTACTAGAAATGGCTCTACGGTCACATTCTCTAGCTGAAACGACACGACTTGACACTTGAGTGTAGTTACAGTACAACCCCGCTTAACTGAATTAAAGAGGGGGAGCCGTTTCGGATAACGATGCTTTCGGTTAAGCCATGAATGTCTATTACTGTCATGTATCTAATTACAGTATGTAATTCTGAAATGTTTTAAGTGTAAGACGAATTCAAAACTCTCTTTGTAGACTATACACTTATGTTCTTTATCAAAATCAACCCTCCGTCGGGAGCAATATTCGCACCGGTTAGTTCTGGCGCAATGCTCCTGATAGACATAGGTAAACAATATCGTAATTAATATTGTTAATACCCATTAATATTAATTTTAACATTCTAAAACTAATCACTGACCTTTTTGAGAAGGCTTAAAAGAAAAAAAGTGCGGATATCGTTGCAAAAAAGTCTCGCCTTTGCGATTATTTCCTTGTAGTACAGTACGTATTTTCTGGATTTGCGATTTGCGAGGCATTTCGGATAACCCGAAGGGTTTCGGTTAACCAGAGTTCAGTTTATCGGGGTTTCGCCTGTATTTGCGATTTCTCCAAATGATATTTTCGCTATTTCAAAAAGCTGTACTGCTATATAGGCTATAAATAAAAGAATTGTTATTATCCTAAAGGATGGGTTGAAAAATATGCGTATTTGGCAGAAAAATTAAGGTTTTCATGTAGATTCCGGGAGACCTAAATTTTACAGACAGATATAATATTTCTTTTACTGTTAATTAACATGCCAAACTTCACATTTTTGTACTGAAATAAAAAGCAAATTTTTGTTTTCATATTTTTTTAAAAAAATTGAAAATGTACGTTTCTGACAAAAAATTTCAAACTTTAGGCTCATTCCGGGAGACCTAAATATTTTTCAATTTAGCTACCAGGTTTTTTGGTAAATATGCGACCATAGTGATAACTTTTTATCGACTTAGAATTTTGAATTTCAAAAAAAGAAATTTTTCGTGATACGCCCTATTGTATATGTGATTATAGATAATGTGATTCAATAATCACATTACACACAGTGGCGAATCCAGGATTCGAATCTGGGGGAGGGGTGAAGTCATACAAATTTTGTATCGTAGTGACGAATGTCAAATCTCGTGGCTTATGTAAACCAAAACTTTACTCACCTGATAATAAGAATCTTAAAGAACATTACAATGCTTTCGATAATTTGATAAAAATTATTAATTTTTTACGTAAATAAATGCGAAACTAACATTCCTACGTGTTCTTTAACCTTACAGTTTCTTGATTTTTTTTTGATTGTCGGGCCGCATTTGAGTAAATATTTATCAAAGAGAGTAAGGAAAAAAAATCGAAACATTTTTTTAAAATTTTATCTTTAATTAAAATTCGTTAAAAAAATTAGTAATTGCTTAGTTACAGTTTTTTTTTGTTTTGTTAAAACTCACCTATATCAAGTAAAAAATCTTATTAATATTTATTATTGACTATATATAAAAAAAGTGATACAAATTTAATGGCAACGCTCTATTTCCTCCGTGAACATTGCTTGCGCAACCAACGAGGAAGAAAAAAAAAATTTTAATAAAAATTCGAGGTTATTTTAATTTGTGTGATTGTATATAGTGTGCAAATATTTTACATTAAAATAATGTTTGTTCTTTGTGTAAGTTGTAAATAAATGTGTTGTTTTGGAAGGAGGGCTTCATCGTACTTCATATAATGTTGGAAATGCAGTTCAATATCTAGATAAATTAGCAAAATTATTCTATTCCATGAACCGTTCTTTTTTTTTTACCAACAATGCCTCACCTCCAACATCTGTTAATAAGCATACTTCAAGTTCTAATCTAATACTTGAAGAAAAGACATTGTCTGTATCAAAATGCCATACAAAGCTTCTTGTTAGCAGAGAAAAATATGAAAACAGCTGAGCTCTCCCCACTCCCACCCCACAAAAAAATAAAGCAATCCAAACTTAACAATTTTCTAAAATGTTAAATATCAAAATGGTAAGTAACTTTGTAGAGGACATAGTGAAATAAAAAATAATTTTTTAGTAATTTTTTAATTATACTTTTGCCGCTGGTGAACTTGTTTGAAACTATGTGCATATGTATTACAGTTATATTGAAAACTAGCAGTACGCGCACGGCGTTGCCCGTGGAATCAGGACTTCAACAAAATGAAAAAAAAAGCCGCCCACAATGACATGAAAAAGTTTTGAAAACAAAACCAAAACAAAAAATACACACTTTTTGATTTTCCTGCTTATTTTTTTTTTCGCGCTACAGTACAGAGTACGCTAATCCAAAACAATATTACAAAATTGAAACGTGAAAATGATTATTATACAGCAAGCAAAATATAAATCAAATCCGAAAATAATAATCGAAGTAATTCATTCAGGTGAAGGTCATGACGTGTCCTGCTCGTCCGCCAATCAAAATTGGCATCAACGTTCCGAAGAAGTGCCGCGCGAGGAATTCGATCGAGAAAAATAACTCTCAACGACCCAGAAAAAAATTAATTAAAAAAAACGGGAGAAGATGTTTTTTTTAACCGTTCTTGTTTTAAATCCGACAGAACCGTTCTAATTATAAGCTGAAAAAAGTTGAAAATAATAGTGTTATTAGAAAGTCGGATGCAACAAATTTAAAAACAAAACTAACATTTAGATGGTGAAACTGACTATTTTTTAAAAAATTCTCAAAATTCAGTAAATTACGTTAGAAATTCAAAACTAACTTCATTAGAACGGAAATCGCGTGCTCTTTCCGATAGTCTATCTATTTTTGTCGTACAATTATTCGAAACCATTCTATCGAGAAATTAATGCGAAAAATCAACTAAAACAACACAAAACATGAAATAAAAAAATTTCTAGATTAAAATTTAAAATTTCGGCTTCGAGGTGCATTCAGTCACCATTACGACTACCTGTGTGCCAAATTTCATGGCTGTAAGTGCGATAGATTCGTCTGGACATCGCAGACAAACACACACACACACAACACACGCACACAAACATTGCCTTTTATAAGTATACATAATCCAACGACATGATGGACGCTTCGCAATAGTTTCCGGGTTTTTGAGATGGGATTGCAATCAGCCTGATAATGCTAGGTGCTGCCTAACTTTCGCATTAACTAGATGAGAATTTATCATAGTATTTTTTTAAATATTTATCTAAGAACTCTTCAAGATACATTCGACCGTATGGATTTCCTTGGGATACATTTACTGAAGTGTGAAAAATAAAATATTTAAACTAATAAAAACCAGTGAGCTAAATTTAAGTTAAAATGGTATCCTATAAATTTATTTAAAACTATAAAATTATTTAAAATGCTATTCTCTCTCGCATTCTCTTATTTTTACTTTTCCATTAGTATCAAAATTTATCGTCTGTTGTTTACCAAAATAATTTTTTAAATGCGTCTGTAATTAATACAATACAATAAAAACCATCAAAATAAATTTAAATCTCACAATCAATAACTTATAAAATTGTTCTACTCTTGCATTTCCTTTCATTAGTTGTTCGATCATTAGAATTTTATCGTTTGTTGCTTTCCGAAAAATATTTTTTTCAAAAATGCGTAGAATATCTATAAAATTGTTAAAAGAAGAAATATATATATATAATTCAAAAATGCTATCCTATAAAATAACTGAACTATAAAAGCGATCCTCAGGGTTTGATTATTCTATTTTTGCTTTTTCTTCCATTAGTGTCGAATTTTATCGTCTGTTGCTTTTCGGAACAGGTTTAGCGGACAAGAAGCGGATGTGACGTAAAGCAATCCGCAGTGCTTTCCATGATGTCACTTCCTCGTTGCGAAGGTGTCCGTTGCTTGGCAACTGCGTCTGTCACTGATCGATTTTATCGCCCGCATTACGATGCAACACCGTCTTGCATCTAGTCATGTTTGTTCTTCATTCGAAATGTAGTTCTAAAATGAAGTCGAATCCTTTACATTTTTGTTTTGTAATTCTTTTGTTAATTGTAGCGTCTGCCACGGTACGGGGAAAGGTAATCAAAGCCAAAGATGAAGGGAAATTATATCCATTGCTGATGCCAGATGTTCAACCGCTTATGGTGAGTTTTTTACCTTTTAAGCCTAAAGCGAAATGTCAGGTAAAATTCGTACTGTTTCGGGTCATATGTTTCGGTGCTGGCATTACAGTTCCTTGTCTGCCTGTGAAAGATACAAAATGCGGGTCTTTTTCGAAGAAATATTAACTGACAAATATTATAGAATATTTTTTTCTGGTTGTCAGTGGCAGCATATGGTGGTTTCGTTAAGGAAGGAATGGCAGTTTTGGAATAGTTTTTAATAATGCAGGAAGTAGCCGGAAGTCAATATATTTTCGCTTTTGACTGATAAAAAAATCAGGAAAGTGTTGTTTATTTTTTAAGATTTAGATATTGTCATTATGTTAATTATATAAGTTTTAGACTATCATACATTATAAAAGAGAAAAGCATGATGGATAAAGAATTTTGAACATGTTATCTATAAATTAAAATTTTAATGAATTTTCCGAAAATAATATTTTAAGATTGAATTCTTACAGCAGGCAAAAATTTAGCAAAGCTATTTGATTTATTAACTTAGTAGGTATTTATATCTTTGTCATTTTTAGAATAAATTTTGAGATTTTTTAAAAATAAAAATTGAATAGGCTGACGTAAAAGTAACATTTGACATATTCCATTATTGGTGATATCCTATCTCAACAAACTCCATCAGATGCTGACTTATTGTAGAATTTTGACTAAGCCTAGCAAATAGTCCATTCCAAAACTCAAGTAAAAATACCATGTGAAATAAATTTTAAATGATGGAATATCTTTCCTGGAATTATTTTGATAAACTGTATGTTCCTGGTAATCTGATTAAGATAAACCAAAACTATTCATTGCTGATCAAGATAATGCTTATTTTCAACAAATTTTTATCTTAATTTAATTTTTTTTAAATTCTTAGATAAAACTGCAGATGGATACATTAAATTTTTTTAGTTGATTATGCTTGTCTTTCTCCAGAATAAAATATCTTATTATATTATACTAGTCGAAAAGCTATTTAATTTTATCGTTTACATTCATACGTTTAAAAATTAATTTTCGAAAATTTAATTATCATGTAATGAAATATTTTACATTCTAGGTGATATTCGGAAAGTTCATCAAGAAATTTTAATTTGCAGTTGTTATTCTTGTGTTTAATTTATTAATTTTAATGCAAACTTTAAGTTCGAAATTAATTTTGAATTATTTTTCCTACATTCCTTTTAATCATTTATATATATTTATACAACTGTGGCTTGCAAAAGGAAAGTTCATGCAGTTTAGGGTTAAAATTCTTTCTGCCAATAGCAAAGAAATGTTCTATTCATTTCGATGCTCTATCCCAACAGTATCACTAAAGTCAATTTTTTTTTCATTTTTTATGAATCGCTAATTCACTATTTAAAAAAATAGACAATGTTATTTCACTTCTTAAAGTCCACAAATATATTTCGTAACATTCCTCTGAAATCAAAATTTCTTCCTTATAATTTTTTTACTTCATTTGTAAGAAAATGAAAATATGCTTTCAGTATATTAAACGTATAAAGAAGATATTTAAATGAATGTTTTTATGTTTCCAAAAATACTTTGTTAAAAGCAGCAACTATCCTGATGAATTACACGGATTCAGTAAATAAAAATAAAATCATAATTTAACTCAATTTCAGTATACATCAACAACAGACATAGAAGAGATAACAATTTTCAAACAAAATTTAGAAAGAAAAAGCCAGCAAAAAAAGTGTCAAAATCTGAAATTAAGTCAAATAAAATCCGGATTTCATGTATTTTTATAAAAGAAAGATACCTTGCTATCTATTTATCTGCATATCATTCATAACAAAGGTTGGAGTTTTCGGTTTCGAGGAAATTACAATTAAAACTACAAAAGCAACATAATTTCTATGAATGTATAAGTATGCTTTTAATTAAAAATTAACTAAAGCTTTAGTTAAAAGCATACTTTTGTTGCGATAAAGATAACCTCATTCAATAATTAGCACTTTTGATTGTTTTATATGTTCTCAACATTAAGTCATTCTTAATTTAAACGTTTAATTCAGTAGAAAAGAACTCTTTATATAACTAGCAGGATGACGCCATTGTAAGGTAATAGTTCAACGTACTTTGGTATATTTATAATTTTATTTAGTGTTGATGGCAGATATGAGATATTCTTTATCATGCAAATTTATGACACTGGTTAGTTGTTTACTTTCTCTCTGGTATCACGGAACAATGCTTTTTAATTTCACTGCCACCTTAGTGCAAAATGCGCGCTATAGACTGAACTGGACTGGAAGAAATGGAGTTACCTTTTATGCCATACTGAGTGATAAACACGGATAAAAAAACATTTAGGTCTAATGGTTGCATTCATTATTTACATAAATGAACGCATTTTTAAAAATATATATAGTCGTCGTTCTCGAAGTCCAAAACTATAGTTTCCAAATGTGGTCTTTTAAAATTAATTAATTTTGAGTCGTTATGATAAATAGGCAAAATTATTTTACAAATTTCTAGCTCTTACGGTTAATTTACTGTTGTTTAGATAACATCAGAGGCAGCTCGTGAGCTCAGAAACAAGGTGTGGGGTGTAAGATAATAGTTATCAAGAGAATACATTTTTAAAAAGCTACTTTATATTTCAGTAGGCCAAATTTTTTAATTCCAAAGCCCGATATGAAATTTCCTACTTTTCAAACAAATCTAATAACCAGCATATGTCATTTACTACTAGTTTTACTAACAGACAGTTAAGTGAATGCTGATGTGACGATTCTGCTGACGAAAAAAAAATCAGAGCTCCACATACGCACGTCCCTCCTCGCCCACTTCACTCGATAACACTCTTCCAAAAATGAATATCTTCTTCAAAAGAAAGCAAATAATAAATCAACCAGATGTGTTTTTGTCGACGGAACACAAACCAAAACCCATAAACGGCCAATGAGATTACCACTTTGCTTGAAAATGAGAGAAAAAACGAAAAAATATATTAAAAAGAGCGCCTTTTTCTCGTTCAGTTGGCTCCGGGCCAATAGAGCTGTGTTGCCTTGCAACCCATAGCCAATCTAAGTTAAAGGCAGAAAGGGTTGCTTTTTCTCTCCGTATTTTCTGCGCTGTGAACGGATTTCAAAGAGGCAGAGTACGCTGCAACTCAGACCTGTGTCTCTCTTCGTTTGGATTCATTTTATACCCTTTTTACAATTTTTTAATAGTTTTTTGCATTTTCGTAAGTCATTGAACTCTAGAGAGGGGAAAAATAAGCAAATAAGATTAAAAACGAAAAATACAAGTTTAAAAAATAATTTCAGTGAGTGCTGCAGCCCTAATGGACTGCACAATAGGTTTATATCACGAAATAATTAATTAACTTACCGCAGTAGGTAAAAGATTTTTGTGGACTTACTGACTTCTGCCTGAACGACGACGATATATAATATTTTTAATTTAAAAATATTTTTTATAAAAAATTAGAATACACAAAATCCTTTTATTGTCTGCAACTTTTGTATTAATTAAAATGAGAATATCATTTGCATCAAATAATTTTCAAACCTCGTATATGCTCTAAAAAATTAAAAACTCTACCAAACGATTTTTAAAAATCATCGAAATTTAATTTTTTGAACAAGTTATCGATAATGGCGATAGAATGATTCAAAACTTAATTAACAATTGCGAGTGGCAACTCGGAGGAAAATAAATACAAATGATTTAAAACATTGTATAATATTTTCACTCAATAGGAATGGCAACACTAACAAAAAAATAATTATTTTCTATTTTTTCCTTTTAGTTTCACTCGCCAATAAATTTCCACTTAAAGTGGATTTGCTTTTATTACAGCTACACGATATTTTAATTGGACCTATTCACAGCACATCATTTGATGTTCTCTTTTAATAACATGTTAATGGAGCATTTTATTTCCTGCTGTGCTAATAATATTCTAGAGTTTTTGCTGTGGTTTCTGAATTTGATTAAAAGATTTCGGACGCATATCACGACAATATGCATTGCAAAGAAAATCATTGCCTATTGCATGTTCGTGGCCTCATTTGCTTGCTTTATTATTTTCCCGCATAATCAGCTTTTTTCCCTTTCCTTTATTGCATTTTTACGTCAACATTTATAATTGCATAATATGCTTGCACACATTTATTCATAAGACTGAAAGTAGGTTTTTTTTGTAATTTTACCACAAATCTTTTCTAGTGTGTTTAGCAAATATTCATGGGTAATAGGACGAAACAAATGTTCGATTTTAATAGTATCCAATAATACCAGATAATAAAGAAGCACTTATATTAGATTAGAATTCTATTTTGAGTCATTTCCATGTGGTCATAATTTTGAACCTTAGTCAGATAGCAAAGAAACGATATTTGAGATAGTACCGAACTCTCAAAACGTCCATTACAAACGAATGTGAGACCTACCAGTTAGAACCCACAAAATTTTTTATCAGTTTCTCTCAATATTTATCTGCGCCCCTCTGACACGAAAAATTGGAGAAAAATGCAAAAAATATCGGATTTTCTAATAAACTGTACTATGAAAATTATTTTTCGAAATTAGTATTGACATTAATTGGTTAATTAAATGGTTCTATAAATAATAATAATTCGATAATTATTACGTAATTTAACTTTTTATTCAATTTTTTTTGCGAAATTAATACTAGCATATTTTACCTAGAATTACATGCAGACAGAATGCAGATTAGAACAAAAATCTACGAATTTGAAATGTATATAATAATTCCTCACTGGAAGTTCTTTCCTTGCTTGAAATTTGGCACGAGTGTGCATGGTCCTCACCGTAATGGTGGCTATTTTGCTCAGATCGTAATATCTGTTTTATTTTCAGCGGTGACTGCGGTCGTTCAGTTTACCCGGGCGCTTCGGCATGACGGGGTTTCTTTTAGGCATGGCAGTTATTGTAAAAATAACCGGTTTTATGTAATTCAGGTTTTTTCACCTCCGGTTGAAAATAACCGGTTTTCGGTTTTTTAGGTTTTTTCACCTCCGGTTTAACCTGGCTGTTATAACCGCTCAAAATAACCGGTTTTCAGTTTTTTTTATATAAAAAAAGCAAACGCCGTTTGTAGACAAATTTTTTATTAGTATTGTTTTTGCAGGAAATCAATCCATTGGCCAATATTTATCTGTTCATAAAGACTCTTTCAGTAATCCGCCAACCAACAAACGCCTCGAGGAAGCGGTTGTCATTGATTGGTCTAAGATGATGAAATTCGAAGCTTCATAACTTGGTAAATTTTAGTCTAATCGAACCTAAAATCGAGCCTGTCTTCCGATCCGGTTTTTTTACCCGGTAATTGGATTTTTAAAAAATAACCGTTTATAACCAGGACAGGAAAAACCGGTTAACCGAAACAAAAAAAACAGTTTTCGGTTAAGACCGGCAGGGTTTTTTTCCCATCCCTAGATTCTGTTACGTTACATCTGCGAACGGTGTCCCTCTGGGGAACCACAGGTACATGGATGAGAAGTGGCCGGCCGGACCAGTATGCCGGTTCTCGCTTCCCCAGGCGGTACAATAGTGGTGATATGGCTGTGTTGTCTCCATCTCGACGACAGAACGTACCTCCTAAAAGAAGGGGTCTGTGCATGGACTGGTGATGTCCATTTCTAACACAACACAGTACCCGTATTCCTATCTGCGTCTACTCTGTAATTCAGTTATTAATTGCTTAGGGGCATCTTTAATGGTTATGAAACAAAAATTTACTGGTGTAAATGATCAAAATTTGATGTTTTTGAATGAGTAGATTTAGATGATTGCTGACATAGAAACCTAAATAAACGAAGTAGTTACAATAGATTACAGCAGGTGGCATCTGGAGAACTGCGAGAAGAAAACACGAGTTATCTCGTGATCCGTCCGCAATGTGTTAATAAACGGGGATTTTTGTAAAGAATATCAAAATTACTTTGCATTTGTTGGTATTTGCTGTTATTTCAGATAAAGAGGCGAGGCACATTTGTTTCTTTGAAAATGTTCAAAATATTCTTTTCAAAAAAGTTTATACTATAAAGTTAATTTATTTATGACACTGTTAAACATATATTGCAGATTTAGAAATATGATTTTACCTCATTGTTATATTTCTGCCTATAGTGCTACGCCAAGACCTGACCTTAAAAAAATCAATTTTTTTTCCTTGTGATTTTTCCGTATGCTTCACACACTGCGATATCACTTATAAAGAGTGATAAAAAATTATTGCAAAATATTTGCTTAAGCTGCGTATAATTTGTAAATTCGATGATCAGTGTGGCCATTTGCTTCGAAATTTGTCTTCAGAATAGAGACTTGCTGATCATTCGAACCATAACGCTAAATCACGATCTTTTTGGAAATTACGAAGATTTTCACAATGCCTGTTAATGGAATTCAAAAATGGGTAGTGAAAGGTCTGACCTTTGCTAACAGCTGCTAACTGCGAATTTTTAAAAATACGATTGGTGGTACCATTTTGAGAACTGCAATTTACTGTTCTAGTGGTTACAATCAACTGCCTTCTCCTTTCTATGATAGGTGGCGCTACTGGAGCCATCTTTTTCCCATGATGCCTCTCTGCCATTCTAGTCTGTGTGCTTGTCTTGTCTTGTGTCTTGTAACTTTAATGTTCTGTGCTGTGGAACGTCGCCTAATAAAAAATGGTTCCTAAAATTGAATGGATTCTACAGCAGCACTACACACAAATTTGAGTCTCGTCCCTCTATACTGTAATTTTGTTTTGTCACATTCGTACAAATTAGTTATTATGGCTTGACTTATATTTATGAAGGATTTTTCTAATTTACCTTGTATATTTTGTCTTATCTTTGTAAATAAATTTGAATTCTGCATTTAAACCTACCTCTTGAGCTATTTCATTTGATTTCACTGCAAATCATGGAACTCTCGAAAACTTTTTCACTACAATTCGCTGCGAATTTTTTATTGGTAACCCAGATATCTATCTGCATTCTCATATACTTCGTATTATTTACGAGAAACTCAAAAAGATTTTTTCCTTCCGGAAATTATTTATCAATGTTGCATGTTCCACTCCAGAGAGCAACGAAGGCAGTTCTATTTGACGACAATGAAATGAAATTCATGAAAATGAAGTTGGTTGAATGTGTTTACAAAAGCCTCCGGAAACGCACGTGGATGGCGAAAGGTCATCAGCCGGAATTGTCGTACTACAACCTTGCATCTCGGCAACGCCCCTAGAACTTTCTCTTTTTTGTATAATTTCAGACTTTTGGCAACAATGTTGC
Source organism: Araneus ventricosus (assembly GCA_013235015.1). NCBI lineage: Eukaryota > Metazoa > Arthropoda > Arachnida > Araneae > Araneidae > Araneus > Araneus ventricosus. The sequence goes on from BGPR01007657.1 coordinate 22,860, forward strand.
TGCTTATAATAACGAAGCTAATTATAACCACGCATATACAGACAATAATTCTCTCCCTTTAGATCGCTTCTGCTTATGGATGATATAATTCGGAAGACGGCGCGTTTAAAATTCGAAAATACCTGTTATTGCAACCGAAAAATTGTAAGAAAAGATACGTTTTGTTAGCCATACAAGTGAAACATAACCTTAAAAATAAAATACATGTTATCAAATATCTCAAATAAGGGCCTGTTTTGCCATTAGGTGACCTTGGGCCAGGAGTTCCCTACTTTTTTTCTCTCGTGTACCCCTTGATTATCATTTTTATTTTCGTGTACTTTACATTCATATTTCCCCCTCCAACCATTCGTCTATACAAAGAAGCTTTCATCAATAATATTAAGGGCCTAGGTCAGGGGTTCCCAACCTTTATTCCCTCACGTACCCCGTGATTAATCTTTATATTTGCGCGCACCCCCTACTGTCATATCCTTCCCCTCTCTTACCAATAATCTGTCTATGCAAAGAAATTTTTATCAATAATGTTAAGGGCTTAGGTTAGCTTAAGAGTCAAATGACTCGAATTATAAGATTTGCTTATTTTTTTTATTTTACATATTATTGCATTTTTACTATAGTGTTAGTTCGACGCCAAAACAAATGAAATCAATATTGTAATAATTTCGCATTATCTTATAAGGATGACTAAAAATTACACTCTGTAATTATCAACTTTTCAAGTGATATAGTTATTACATAAATAGCAAGTATTAACTTGTGGAAACAAAATTCTGTAACTTTTTTAATTCCTTATTTTTTTCTTGTTTCCGCCATTACCAATTTCGATTTGTCTTACCGACCACGCTTCTAGGTTTTAATACTCTTGGCAAGTAGTGGGTTTTGTTCTTTTCATTCTTTAAACTTGCGTATATGCATATGTAAGCAATAGCCAAGAGCTTTTGGTATTAACCCTTTTCCCTCCAAAAAAGTTAGATCCTTATTTTGCTCAGAACATCGCATTCGCAGTTTAAATTCCTTAAGGCACTTACAATTACTTTGATTAGCAACCAAAAAAGTAGTTACGAACTCAGTAAAAGCCCGACTAAATTGTTTGCATAAAAAAATTGTATTGTATACGTTTTGAGCCTAAAGTGCGCAGGATATGTTACCGTAGAAGCGCCAATGGAGAGCATAAGGTTGATTGCTGAAATCTCAAAAACTCACTGATGCGGGACAAAGTTCCACAAAAATCGGTGGGCGCTAATTTGTAATTAATCTAAAACAACCTCAAAGCTTTAAGAGGATATTTTTGGCACCCTCCTCATTCTTGAACCGTGGTCAGGTGAAAAGGATGACAACCCCTCTTCAAACTCCCGCTACACCCCCAGGATGTTCGCCCCCTCAAGTGCCAAGAAAGTGCACAAGATGGATCTTCTGTAGATTTGGATCTCGAACCCATAATCCTCCGATCCCGAAGCTGAGTCTCTTGGTTTGGATAATAAAACCTTCTCCTCCCCCGCCCTATTAATATGTAACTTGCCCCGGGTTGATTTTTCAAAATTGACTTAATTTTGGACACTTTATGTTCTTAAAATCTGTTCATGAACCGGGACGTAGGTATATCTATCTTTATTTCCATTATTTTTGTCAGTTTAAAACAAGTTTCAGTTTAAAGCATTGCTCTTCTTGAAAGTAATTTTTACTGTAATCTCTCACAATACACATGTTCTTCAGCCGTGTCATCAAATGCTCAATTCACACTTCCTTGTGTACACCTTATCTAAAGTAGAATCTAACCTAGACGTCGCGCAAGTTGTATAAACAAGGCTATTTGCATTGTTGTAGAAATGACCACTGCTGAAAAGTTTGTTTTCAAATTTGAAGATTGTGCTTCATGCATATATGCAATTCTACTACTGTATGTTTATAAATCATGAAGACACGCAACAAAAATCGCATGGAATACGATCCAATTCATCAAAAAATAACTATCAAATATACATGGCATTTTTGAGATGCGTAATTGCATATCTATCATTTTTGTCTTTTTTCGATAAATTTTGAGTAATTTAAAAATTGATTAATTAAATCAAAATTGTGGTTAATAAATTATTTTAAGGAATAAAATATTATAGCGCAGTAATTTTAATTAAACTAATTATGTATTTAATTAATTAGCTTCAAGTTAAAAATTAAGTTCAAATTTAGTTTTTTTAATTATTTTTCCTGATTTCGTAACTCTTATTTATTTAAGTATACATAATTTTTGTTGAAATATAAAAAAATATCTTGGAAAAGGATAGGATTTCTCGAGATTTCAAGTTTAGTAAATGATTATATTTCAACTGCAATTGTTTAATTTTGTATAATTGATTATATGTAATATGAAAAAAATGACTACAATAATCAAATTTGAATTAAATTATCTATTAAAAAGTGACCAATTTAATAAACTTTTACATTTTAACTAGAATTTACTTATTAAAACATTTCCCGATTTGAAATTTAAAAAAGAAAGAAATTATTTTATCTATAACTTATTCATTTATTCTAAATTGATTAAAAAAGACTGAAGTATTTCTGATTGGACGGTCTGTGGTTAATTCCACGATCTTCCGAAAACCCTGGATTGTTTTCAACAATATTGTTTTTTCCAATGACTCTTTCAATTACATATGCCAAATGAAGTATTTTCTTCCACACTGTAATTTTCAAAAACTAAAAAGTTGTTGATTAGTTTAAATACCTGGTATCCAAAAAATGCATACCCAATTTGATCAACTAGTACATTTAAAATTAGTGACTTACATAAAAAATTTAATGACTCAAATTAATAGAAAAGAATGATGCTTGCAGATTCATGATTCTAATTAATATAAAAAAATCAGTTTTCACTATTACAGTTTTTTTTAATATAATAGCTCGTAATAATCTTTAAAATAGTAGCTCGATCAATCGCCATAATTACACTTATTCCAACATTTCCGAGAACTGACAAAATAATAGATTTGTATAAATTAATTTAACTTACCAAATTTTGATGCATGTTATTAATTGGATGTATAATAGAATTAAAAATTTATATACATTTTTGGAGTCACCTTGTATATAAAAACTGTTTCAATTATTTCAAAATTTTGATATCTATTTTATGTACATACGAATAAAAGAAGTTTTTTAATTTTAATTCTAACTAGTTGCTCAGCACTGTCCTTGCCATCTGGCTGCTTCGAGACTCTCAGCCACTTTTTTTTTCAGTTTTAAATACTGCATGAAGATCAGCGGAAGAGACCGTAAAACTATAGTAGATTTCATATTCTTTATAGAAAACAGATTCCTTTAAAATTGTAAAATCTTTCAATAAACCTCATCTAGTTATAATGTTTTGTATAACATTTTCCCGAATTTCGGCATGAAAGTCTTCAGATCCATAAATACAGAATTAAATCGCCCTAAAACTAAACAGTTTCCATCACCTACAATAGGTATTTTAGAATATTTTTGACACGCCATTTTGATTAAACTGTTGGGATCTATATATTTAAAATAATATGGTGAAAACTTCAGACAGTTCGCCAGCTCAAACCACTCGACGGATTTCGATAATTTTTATTTCATATAAAAGCTTATGACGTCTAGATATGTCATCAAGAGTCCCCTGTCCCACACCACCCTCTATTTTCGAACGAAATCGAAAAAACACTTCTCCTCTGTACATAGTCTATGGGTAAACCTTGTAGAAATTCCCGAGCCCCAACCACCCGACGGATTTCGACATTTTTTTTTTTTAATTTGAAGGTTTTTTGCCGTTAAAATTTTTAAAAAAGGGCCCCCTCCCCCCCCCCACCCCCATTTTCAAACAAAATCGAAAAAAACATATAGGGAATGTATGGTGGAGAAGTGTTTTTTCGATTTCCTGTAAAAATGGTCGGTTGCGGGAGGGGGGGGAGGTGACCTTTGATAACATATCTAGACGTGTTAACCTTTCAATTAAAAAAGAATAGTCAAAACCGTCGGGTGGTTCAGGCTGGCGGACTCGGTGAAAGTTTTTGTACCAAATTATTTTAAATATATAGATTGATCTAATTTTTCAGTAGCTTCTGTTTTGCATACTTCATAATTCTTTTTGTAATTTAGATAAACTTCGTTTTCTAATTTTTATAAAATACCTTTGTACTTTTTTTCAAATTATAATACAAAATATAATACATAATTATTACAATATCTGTTTGGAAACAATTTCTAACTGTCATTCGATGATGTTGAATTTTCTAATCATTGACATATATGTTTAGATCATTTGTTTAATCGTCATTTTTGTTTTACTTTCAGAAAGAAACATACTTATGTACAGCATTCCGAATGCCAAAGAATGATTTTGAATATATCGGTAAGACCACATTCATTCTGCATCATTATTCTCTTCAGTTTTTTAAGTATGGCTTAGCAATAAAATAAATTTAATTAAAAAGTGATTAAAATAAAATTATTTTAATCGAATCTTTATTTACGCATTATGATATAAGAGTAATTAAAAATAAGATAAATCCTTTTCTAAAAATGACAGACCGACATTTTGAAAAAATCTGTATATTAAATAAATAAAGTTAGAACTTTTATTCCGTAGCATATAACATTTTAAGACTAAATTTTTTATAAAAAATGAAAATAAGATGTCGAATGAATTGAGAAAGCACAAAAAAGGAGTTGCATAATCAATACTTAAAGAGGAAATATTTCAAGATTTATTTACTTTACATAATGAAGATTCCGTTGAAGAAGTTCTTCTGAAAGTTGACTTCAAAAACATTTGAACTCATAAAACTTATGGAGCACGTTGCTGTAAAAATATTTAAAAAAATTAAAGTTTCTTTGCAAATGATATTTTAGGAAATAAGTTAATAGATTTTTTTTATTAATAAATACAAAACAAAAAAAATGAAATCTGAAATATTGATGACCAATGGGCATGAGTTGATTTGAAATTGTAAGCTACGAACCGGCGTTGCCTTTCGTATTTTCACAACCTGGGTATAGACTTGGAGTGGTGATGCCATCATTAAATTAAAAAGTGAATAAATAAATAAAATCTTAATTTGCAATACAAGAAAGGAACGTATGCAACGTTTACACATATCTAAACAGAAACGGTTAACTTATATTACATTAATATACATATATTACATTAATATAAAAGAAAAACAAAATTAATAAAATTTATTTTTCTTGCATTTATTTCAGCAAATTTATCTATTATCTCAATTAAATTTAAGTCTTCGCCTAATTTATTTTCTATCTTTTTGCATAACTATTAAATTTTTTAACATAGCTATTATGTACATGCGTTTGTATTTCATTAAGCCTGTGTTGTACTGAAAAGGATACACTTTATCTGGTATATCCTTTTCTTTCATTTAATTCATTGACAATGCGCCCATGTAGCGGTCGTCCTTTGCGTTTGTGGCCACATTTTCGACTGTAAAATTGACTTTTTTCCTTATGCCTGACCTACCTTTAACCTTTCAGTGGGCGTGCTTACGCAAATTTTACGACATATATATATATATATATATATATATATATATATATATATATATAAACATAAACAAAACTAGAAACAAATGCAATAAATGATTTAAATATGAGGAAAAAACTTCACCCGGACGTTGGCGTTTTTGTTCCTTTTTATTATTATTTTGGTTTTTCTTTTACAACGTGTTTCTTTTACAATGTTTTCTTTCTATGTTTTTTTAATATATATATATATTAATAAAAGAAAAAAATTAAAAACACGTTGTAAAAGAAAAACCAAAATAATAATAAAAAGGAACAAAAACTCCAACGTCCCGGACGCGTCATCAGCAAGGGAAATACCGAACGGGCGCAAGCATAAAATTTCGGTGTTTTCTGAACACAAAACTCTAGGAATAATGCCAAAAAGAGTTTGTTTCCCCGGAACACCGAAACAAAAACCAAAGTTTGAAACAAAGCAAAAAGCCCAAGTCCAATTGAGGAAATATATATATATATATATAATAAAAGCCCAAGTCCATTAGAAACAAACATATTAAACCCAACCCCAAAACCAACAAAACAAAACAAAAACGAAGAAAAAGGTGTCCAAACTCACCCAAAAATCCACAATTGAAGAGACAATGCAGAACCACGCGGCACGAACTACCGTTTAAAAGTGCTGACGTGACAACGATTCATTTTGAGTATTTTCTTAACTGTTATTGCATTTGTTTCTGGTTTTGTTTATGATTGTATATATATATATATATCGTGATATTTAACAAAAATAAATGCAACATTTATTTATGTTATCTGTATTCATTAGCCTAATATTAAACAAAGATTTTATAAGTAAAATTGCACTTAAATATATAAAATAACGATAAAAATATGTAATACGATGCACAATTCAAGTATATCTTGCAAACGCGCGCCCGCTGGAGAATTAAAGTTTGTTAACGACCTTTTGGAACACTCTGTAGATAGAGGACTATTGTATCATTCCACGCATGAAGACCAAATTTATTTCTAATGAGAAAAGGTAAGAATAATTAACCTCTTGAGTGTTCAAAATGTACCATAGATCTTCCAATTAATTGTGAAAGTGGTAGGCACTTTCCCAATTTTCAGTCAAACTCCCCTTTTTAAAAGAGTGTGGACGGTTGCTAACATTAATTATAGATCTGTGCCCAAATTTCGTTTCAATCCGGTAAAAAAAGGCGTTCAAATTGCATAATTAATTTTTCTCGTCCGATTCTCCATACGCATGCGTACTTGTAGCAATCTCTGTGCACGCGGAAGGATTACGTCACTTTGTCCTTGAGCCGGCAAGAGTGGAAGTGTGTGATAGATTCGTTTTATCTCTTGTTTTGTTTTCGCTCGCGCACGCCCTCGCATTGGCGGAGCTTGCTAGAGGTGATAGAAAATAAATATTGCTAAGTTTTAATACATACGCATCTCTTTGAATATGATTCTTCACCTAAATATTTTGCAATCATTATAATCTACAATGAAAAACCTTCTGATAGTCATTGCATTCTGGGTTACAGTAGGTTCGAATTTTTTATCCACGCAGGGGGAGGGGAAATGACAAATTTTTGAGAATTATACGAGAAAGTTTAGGGAGGCCACTCCCACTGGTTAAAAGAGTGTATGCAAGTTCTTCTAAGGTGCTTTCTATCAAAGGACTAGATAGAAAGATCATTAGATTCAAATTTTAGAAAAAGACTAAAACAGAAAACGCCAAATGCATGAAATACTATTACGGTTGTAAATATACGGTGTTCAGCAATAAAAAACTAATATACTTTTATTTCACATTTTACATGGCAATAAAACTCGCCCATAAAATTCGTTACGAGTGCATAGGAATTGTCGGTCGGGAAAAAAAGGATACTTTCATATTTACTTCACTCATATCATTGGCGTATGTATTGAGACAGGTTACGTGCTTTGTAAAATTTTAGATTGATTGCCTCGTATCGGAGATTAGGCCCTTCTGTTGCATTGACGTGAGTGCAATCTCTCAAATTTATTTCACCATTTTTCTTTTCAAATGAAATAAAATTTCCTTGATGGTTTCCTTATTAAGGTTTTTTTTTTTAAAAAAAAAGGCGTAGAAACACGATTTCAAATGCAGGTGAAGTTGGGAAACTTGCTAGACGAAATCTATTGAAATTCACGACACTGCAAAAATACTGAGAACTTATAAATGTATATGTATAACTTTTTTATTGCCGTGTTGTTGTAGCATATTAAATTTCTAACGTATTCGTATAGTGGATTTTAAATCTTAAATTAATTTTGCTCTTGATTAACTATAAAAATTCAAGAATTTCCATTGCATTTTAGACTTACAAATAACCGATTAATTTACATCACGATAACACCAAGCTCGAAGTTATTTTCATTCAACTTACCAGGTCAGTGCCACATTCAATGCTCTTAGCTATAAAATAAATGTACACATCTGACTAGTTGAACTATAAAAATATATGTTTATTAGAATGCTTGTCTTGATTATACATATTTAACACAATAAAATTAAAGTCGATCGACTTGTTACACTTAAATCTAAAGATTCAACACGATTATTACATTCTTTTGACATAATATCTGCAGATACATGATAGTAATTAATGCATTAAACATCTATAACTTGAAAAGAGATTAGCTTAAGTTTATACTTAAATATATAGAGTAGCTATAGATCTATTCTTTAGCCGTCGTTGATAGTTCACTGAGTTGAATGTCTTTTCTCACGCACTCTAGCACTAAAAAAATGCTCCATGAATTTACGGTAAATGTGGGCTCGCTTTTAGCATGAGCAAGTGTCCGGAGTCTTTTTAAAAAAAGGGAGAAAGAAAAGTTCCTTTTTGTCACACAACGAAAGCTAGCATTCAAATGTAACAGAGAAAGGAATATTTTTACTTATCACTTCAGCCTCGCCAATGCCGATCAATTTCAAGTAGTGCCCAGCAGAGAGCGGATACCTGGACTCCTCTATCGTCATCCAATTAATCATGGCTGCCTCTCCCGGGGGCATATAGGCATTCTGTACTCGAGTAGAGCACTATTGTAACTTTGGAGGGCTCTGATTGGACAAGCGAATCTGACGTCACTCTTCTGCACATAGCATCAACACTGAGACACGCGTATCTTGTTTATAGTTCTTAAAACTCTAAATACTAATTTTTTCTATAAGATATTGCCTGAACTTGTTTTCAAAAGGGGAATCTTTCTTCTTGATTTAATGTCGTTAGATTTTCTTCATTATTGCTTCATGGAGATCTGAAACATTAAAATTCATATTTTAATAGTTAACTTAAACCATGATAAATATAAGTATTGAAATAATGCCTGTTATAGGATTACAAATTACAACATACATCCTCTAAAAGATAATGAGTTGAAATAATTATTGTTACTTACCAGCACACAAGCCTTGTTCCAGATGGTCTAGAAGATCGAAGATTCCATTTCGTGTCCGATGTTCTTCCATATTCTTCTATCCATAAATACACATCGGAAACACTTTTAAGGTTGCTTCGAACTATGGTTTCATCTTCAACGATTTTAACAACTTCGTTTACAAAAGAAGGGGGAAGATTGGAATTCTGAACAGCCATAGCGTATCACACAAAGAACATTTCGCTATCGCTAGTTGAAAGAATCAGTCAGAGGTAAACAAACAAGCAAAGAATAGTTACGTCAGATTCGCCTGTCCTATCAGAGCCCTCCAAAGTTACAATGGTGCTCTGCTCGAGTACAGTATGCCTCCCGGGGCCTTAGTCAATCTCCTGCCTAGTCCGAAGTCGTCCTCCACTGGAAGTAGACCGCTCACCACCTCTGCTGAAGCAAAACTCCCGTCTGTCCCCGTCTCGCAATGAAAAAACCCGCTTCTTCACATCACCAGTTGTCACGTCTTGACTTGAATGATAGGAGTTATGGGATTTGAAGCAACAAAGGCTGTAATCCCCTAGTTCCAAACTAGTCACAGAATAGTTCGTTCCAAAAAAATGACTCCATAATGATGATTAGATCAGTCCATAAAAAGTACTGAGTCAAACTGTCCATGCAGATAAAGTCCGAAATTGACGGTCTTGGACGTCGATGATGATGATGATGAAGCTGTTTGAGATGGACGTCGAAAAAAACACAAGAGCCACAGAGAAAACGCAACACACGATGCCAAAAGGATGCGGCTAAGAAATATCAAAATACTTGAGGGCTTGAATGAAGATGGTCAGATTCTTCTTGTTGGTAAAGACATGAGATAGAAGGACATCATAAGTAATGTTAGGTTCAACGATGTTCAATTTGTTCCAGAGAATAACTCTGAAAGATGCATATTTTTTGCACTTTAAAAGGATGTGAGAAATATCATTATTTTCATTACAGACAATGCACAAAGGGTCGGGGTGAAGGTTGAATCTATGAAGCAGACCTGGGGTTATGATAGTTTTACTAATTATGCGTGCAATTAGTCTGTCCTGCACTCTGTTTTTAGTCCATTTAGAGATGGTTATAATGTCCGGAACATTTCCAATCATTGCTTGGTATTTGCTTCTACGGTAGTTGTCATGCGTTATTTGGATTGACTGTTTTCTTAAGTTGGAAATGATGTTAACTACTGTCCCGCCGCTGACTTGTTCGGCCGCTCACATGACAAGAACGACATATTTCAGATTCTCCTTCCGAAACTTCTCGAAGGTTCTGAGCAGGTGCAGAGATTTCGTCAGTCATAGGAATTTTCCTTCTGAGCTTGACGCAGCAATTTTCACAGGGACAATGCTTCCCGGCGAAACGACGATCAACCACTCTTTTAGAAAAATGTCTGGAGCAGGGTCTCAGAAGGAAATTACATTTTTGAGGAATAAAGAAATTCTCATGCTACACATTCAAGCATTCAAGACAATTAATCAATATTTAAATAAACACATAAAATGACAAAAATGCTCGCATAATAGAATTATTTTCAAAAGATCTTTTAAGTGATATGATATTCATTAAATGTTAGATAAAAGAACAGACCTTGAATGTTTTGATTAAATACACTAAGAAAAAACTAATTGAGGTTAATAATTAAAAAGTTAAGTTATTAATTTAATTTCAATGTTGTGAGACAACACAACATTATTTAATTGATATGGAAAGCTCCATTTCAAACTTGAAAAAGTTTTAGAAACTTCCCAGTCTAAGGAAAGTAAAATATATTTTTGTAGCTCACTTGAAAATATTATATTTAACAAAAGTTGAGTGGTGACTTAATTCAAAATCTGCCGAAAACTGTGCTTTATTTTTTGTTATGTTCATGTAAGAATTTATAGATATTGTCCATTCTTAATGTCTCTATCTAAATTGTACAAAAGGTTTTGTAATGAAGAGCACAATGATCGTATTTATTTTTTGATGCTGTCTTTCATTTTTTAAACAATTCATTCTGCCCTATGCTTCTTTTTGAACGCAACTGTACTGTTCAACAACGGATTCCAAGACTACCACATTTGGCCGATTTAACACCGGAAAGGGGTGTCCAGCAATGAGTCATATGAGCGCATTTCTGGAGTTCTTTGTTAGACCACGCTCAGTAAAATGTAAACACCACCCTTCCATTCTTCACTTTCCCCCTATTTTGATGAAAATAACTCCGCCCGGCGCATGCGCAAAAGCGCGGAGTGTTTCCGAATCCGTTGCTATACAATGGAGTGTTCAGTTTAGAAAGTGGAAGGAGCGCCACCTGGCGGTCCGCGGACCGTCATACCACATACATATATATCTAATAAAATTTACATTTGCTTAATATACACTAAATATTAGGCTCGAATTTTAAGCTTTTAAATTTAGTTTTTTTTATTAATGTTTACCTTGTAAAATAATAAATAGTATCAGAAAGGCATGTAATTAACCAACGAAATATTTAAAAATGTACGCAAAATTTCAGGATGCTTAGGAAAGAGCATAAATACGTATTCTCTTAAGGATCATTAAGAAAATGCAAGGTTCATGGCAGAAAATTTTATCTGAAGATCATCTTTTCTTTTAATTTTTTAATTTTTTTCTTCTTAAGCAAAGCTTTATTGTCAAAACCGTACTAGTTTAAAGTATTTAATTAATTAACTCGAAAATTTCACATAATTTTTTGACAAAAATTGATGATTGCATTAAAAAAAAATTCATAATGCCAGTTTTTTTAGAAACACGCCAGAAAAGTATACAAAATGAATTTTTGATGAACTCTACTCTAGGAATTTACCTACAGATAGAAAAAACCGAAACAAGTAAATTTAAATTATCGAAGTCGTGATTTGTTTGCGCGATTCAAAAGAGGAACAGATCGAGGAGAGAGATTCAAAGAACACAAGAAGCCATCAAGATGTGAAAGATTAGTAATAACCTGCTGCGTAATCTAAGATATAGAGAATCACGAGATTGTGTTTATTCTTTTGAATATGCAGAATTGTATTGGCCGAAGAGACCCAAAATCCTGCCACACATTTGCGTGAGAACAAAATACGTCAGTCTACAGGTGCAAGTATTTACGATAATTATTAAATCAACAAATTTCAAGAAATGCATACGCTACATGACACGTAAATATTTACCAGAAAATCATGATACATGAAAAAATGAAAGCTGAATTTGCTATTACAAAACTGTTTGTGCGTCTATCCTGCCGTCTAGAACGAAAATATTGGTAAGATGGCTGCTAAGATTTGGATGGTTTGAATTGTACGAAAGTATTGAATATTCGCGAACAAATGCATTGATCTTTGCCTCCAACATGCATAAGAAATTAGACAGGTGCTATTTACATTAAAACAGTATAATCGTTATAGCTTGGTGTAGCTGCACAAAGTCAAAAAAAGTTGAATCGACATTTACATATTTCAGTGTTAATACATTTTTCTTATCTATATTTATTTATTTTATTTTTATTTATTTTGAAAATGCACACTACAGAATAAACTCCAATTACAGAGTGCATGATACAGAAACAAACACTAAAATAGCCGTAAAATACAGATTAATAAAAACAACAGATACACACAGAAATCACTAAAAACACAAAACGAATTTTAAAAAACACACAGAACAAAATCCGCAAACATTCAGTCTTAAAAACACCATAAGGCATTTTAAACACATCAAGATCATCAGAGTACCTGTTAAAAATTTTGTAAAATTTATAAATAGAAAAATTACGTATGTAATTAAACCTGGTAAATACATTTACAAATAAACAACTCTTCTTCAGACTTCTAGTCGGCACAGAATAAGTGATACGGCTCAATATGTCACTGCAATCAATGGCATCATTAATTATCTTATGATAAAATAAAAGACAAGAAAGATCACGTCGGACCCTCAAACTGTGAATGCCGAAGATGTTACATAAATGAGATGAGGATAAGTCTTGCGGATGATAGAGATTTGTTCGGTAAAAAAAAGTAACGCAAAAACCTAGTTTGTACCTGTTCAATAATTTTATTTTTATTGTAAGGGTCCCAGACAAGACAACATTACTCAAGACCCGGGAGGACAATAGTGAAAAATAAAACCTTCAAAGCAAGTACACCGGAGAAATGTCGGGTATTGCGAAACAGACAGAAGTTATTTAGATGCTTACACAATCATACTTGATTCAATAATTTTGTCTAAAAATCATCATAATTTCATTGTGCCTATTATGATGTAGATTTTTTGATAGCAAATAGTTATTCATAGAGATCCAAAATGAGTAGTAATAAGACGATATTTTGCTGCACTATTGGATCATCTGAAGGAAAGTGGTTAAACAGAAATAGGCTAAACTATATCACAAAAATACACTTTTTTTAATAGATCCACACAACTACCCATAAAATTATATGACCGGGGCTTTACATTGATGCTTCATCGACAAATATATCTACATCTCACTGTTTTTTTCTTTAACTCTAATTTTGGAGGTATGGAATCATAAAATTATCATCAAATAAGAATAAATACTGTTGCATTTGTCAACGAGAACGTAATGAACTAAATCGCCTTCTCGACAGAATGGTAAATTTTTTAAAAAAATATTTCAAGTAATTGACGTCACAACTTATCTGGCATCACAGTCACATGACAAATGTAACGAGCATCTACCTACAAATTGTCTTACGCTGTTTCATGACGTCATACCTCTATTTCTTCCTGCAAAATGCGCAGTGGCATCCTATACTAAATTGCCAAACTCCTACGCTACAGAATAAACAACAATCACAAATTATTGGTAGTATTATCCTCATCAATAATTTGTTAAGAACCAGACGTCGACTTTTAATACACTTCATGTGTGATGAGACCAATCTTCTTGCGAAATAACACACGAATCTTTTATCTTTTTGAACGGAGTTGACTCACAAAACTACCAATTTCAAAATGGTAATGTTCATTTTTTATTTCTTTTGTTTTGATTTGTTACTGTTTTTTACGTTTCAGTGGAATTTACTCCGAATGCGTCCATGCAGACGGCCCACCACATCTTGCTGTACGGGTGTGAACTTCCGGGAAGGTGGCAGAGGGACAGTCCCAGAATCGTCTGGGACTGCGGCGAGATGAGTGGTCAGAAATCTGGATTCCCGCGAGGACCCACCTGTTCCTCAGGGTCTCAAATCATCTACGCCTGGGCAAAGGATGCTCCTCCTCTTCATCTACCAGAAGGTAAAAAAATCCATTGACCACCGTCTTTTTATACAGGTACTGACCAGCGAATTAGAAACCCATGAACTTTTATGCAAATCCAGCTAACAGGTGAAATGTTGCAACACAGTTTCGGACAGCAAGTTCAAGGCTCTGATGAGTGTGTAATGGTCAGTAGGAATCTGAAGGTGAATCCCTTCAGGCGTGGGGATGACAGTTCTATTTTTCCCTTTCTAGGGATTACTGTAGCCAAGTTGCCACATCAAGTGTAAGGCTTTCCCATGTGTGTGATTTTATATCCAAATTCAATAATAATCCAGTTTGTCCTTTTATGGTTTATTCACGACACACACATAAACACCACTACGACAAAATATATAAAATGGAAACATCACATGGCTTAGAGCCGGATCAAAATCTACACCCGCTTGGGTATAGGGTCAGTAAGAATTTGATGGTGAATCCCTTCGGGAGTGGGGATGACAGTTCTATTTTTCTCTTTCTAGGGATTACTGTAGCCAAGTTGCCACAGAGTGTATCATGATGTGGGGTCAACCAACTAGTGGCTCTAAATGATACTCATGTACAGAAAGAGTTTTGACCATCTCTCTCGACCCTTAACCATACCACGCCAACATCAGGACGTTATATAAGTGAACTTGGGTTGGATTCGCATGTTATGTGTGTGAAGACTCACAGTTGCATGGAGTTTTAATAAGCAAAAGTAGAGCCACGAAAAATTATCGTTTTGTGGGTCATGAGCCGAGTCGGTGATATTTCGATGATGCGTGTTCATTTAGAATTCAAAAATAACCCAGCTTTGTGCAGTTTTTTACTTTCTCGTATACGAAGTATACAAAGAGAAAGTATTGTAATCGTCAAAAAATTCGAACTCGAGATTTTGACGAATCTCCACGTTTTAGACCTCCCTGATTCCGAAAAACACAATTTTGGAATTATGTCTGTCTGTGTGTGTGTCTGTATGTGTGTCTGTGTGTGTGTCTGTGAACACGATAACTCGAAACCTATTAGAGCTACGGGGATGGAATTTGGTATGTGGTCTTTAAACATAATTTGTAGGTTTCTATCAAATTTTGGACAAAATCCGTCAAAGGGAAGTCTGTCTGTCTGCATGTTCGGGGTCATGCGAACGCTATAACTCAAAAACTTGAAAAGCCAGATGGATAAAATTTTATACACAGTTTTATCGTCATGAATGTAGGTCCGTATAAAATTTTGGGCCAAATCCGTCAAAGGGTTGACTGTCTGTCGGTCTGTATAATCGCATACTTTTTCAGTTTTGAAACTAACTCCCTGCGCATGCCTACTAGTGGCAATGCCTGTGCAAGGAAGGGACGCTCCGAAACTTGGCAGTTTGCCAAAAACAAATTCTGGAGTGATTTTGTAAGGAAGCAAACATTTAGGGAGTCTCGCCAGGTCCTGTTGCGCAAAAGAATGAGCAGATGATTTGAATTTGTTTTGATCCTTCAAACCACGCGTGGTTCCAACTTTGGTTTACTTGCGACGGAAGTTTATTTGACGTGTTTTATTATTCTAGTTTTCTCTACATGTGTTAGGAGTATACGAGAAAGTTTAGGGGAGACCACTCCCGCTGGTTTTATTGTTACAATTCATAACCTTAATTCAACAATCGGTTTGAAATCCTCTTTAATATTTATAGAATGGTAAGTTAACAGCTATCCTTTATAAAACAGAAAACGAGTTGAACTTTAGGAACTTTTAAAATTCAAACTATCGTCTCTAAAGATAAATTTTGAATTTTAGATAATGATCATCATTGAAATATTTTAAGCATCTTCAGACATTATCACGTATAAATTATTCTTTTACCTTCAGTATATTAACAACGAAACTGGCATTCAGTGATCATTATAGTCAATATACTTTGGAACACCGATTGGAAGCATGGAATTTTTTTTTATAATCAAAAGCCTAAAACTTTTGAAAAATTTGGTGGTAACTTTTTGTCTTTTTCACGCTTGGTAAAATCCAGTATAATTTATAATTGAAAAAATAATATTTCAAACGTCTATTAGTTCATATTAATTTTCAAAAAAGACGACAAGAGTTATAAAAAGAATATCTCCTTCGGTAAGGTGCAGTTCAAACATACACATCCTTTCCACGATTTTTGATATGTTTAGTAATATCCTCCAATCAACAGTACATAATTCTTATTTTAAAAAAATACAATTCCCTTATGTAACGATGATATCTTTCATTGCTAGACTATGTCTCGTTATGAAACGAGAGCTATTTAGTGATGGTCCTTTATCCGAGTCGTCAACTATCTCTTACGAATTCTATTCCACGCCAACATGAGGACCAGTGGCGAATCCAGGGGATTATCGGGCTGCAAGTCCCCTCCCAGAACTAAAACAAAATTCTTGATTTTATTTAAAATCACTACAACTGTTTGTTCTTAATTTTTAGAAAAATACAATTCTCTTATGTAAAGATATTATCTTTCATTGCTAGACTACGTCTCGTTATGAAACAAGGGGTGTTTAGTGATGGTCCTCATAATTTTCAATAAAGGCTAACATCCGAGTTGTCAACTATCTCTCACGAATTCTATGCCACGCCAACATGAGACCAGTGAGGAATCCAGGGGGTGTCAGGATGCATGTCCTACAACTGTTTGTTCTTAATTTTCTTTTTAAAAAAAATAAACTCGTGACAACATTGCTTTCTGGCTTGGCAGGGTCGAAAATTTTCTACTTTTCTAGTCATTCAACTTGTACTTGTAGCGATGACGCGATCGAAAACATTTTTTAGCTAGTTATTTCATTGTATTTTTTATTAAATTATCGAAAGTAATGTAGTGTTCTTTATGATTCCTATTGTCAGGTGAGGAAAGTCTGTAAAGTTAAAATGTTTTGGTTTACATAAGCCTTGAGGTTTGACATTCGTCACTACGATACAAAATTTTTATGACCTCACCCCCGACCCGAATCCTGGATTCGCCACTGATGAGGACGTTTGAGCCATGACGGTAAAATTAACACTTACTATTCCACATACAAGAAGGATCTGTGGTAGAACTGACTCTTGTAGCCCAGAATTTACCACTAGGCCACCCAACCCTAATTAAAAGATAAAAATCACATTGAGAAAGTCTAAATTCATCTTTTCAATGTTATTCTAACAATGAAAGCAACCTTTTCATAATTACATTTTTTCCTTGAAGGTTTCAGAAAAATTTTTAAGTGCAAAAAGTGTGTAATGACAAAGGTAGTTTTCCTTCTAAAATTATTTCTTTTCTTTGCAGGAGTTGCTTTTAAAGTTGGAAAAGGTACCGGAATAAATTATATTGTGCTACAAGTACATTACGCTCACGTGGGAAAATTTTTAAGTAAGTAATTTTTTTTATAATCTGATATCTGTTTGCGTTATTACTTTTTTTATAACCTGGTGTCTATTTCATTATTACATTTTTTATAATCTGATATTTATTTCATTATTACATTTTTTTATAATTTGGTATCTATTTGCATTATTACATTTTTTATAATCTGGTATCTATTTGCATTATAACATTTTTTATAATCTGGCATCTATTTGCATTATTACATTTTTTTATAATCTCATATCTATTTACATTATTGTTTTAAGCTATACACTGATACCCAATATGCTTTTCTTTTGAATTGTTGATGAAAATTCCTACATCATCGGGCTGTGACAATTAAATGTCATGAGAAGAAGGTCAAAACATTTTAACGATTCATTTTGCGTATTTTGTAGAAGGAATGATTCATTGCAGTCTCGCTTATTAATGATTCGAAATGCATATGTAGTGCTTCATTTCTGAGCAAAGCTTTTAATTTAATGAAATAGAAAGTCGAAACAAAATCTGGTTTCCTGAAGGATGAATCTATTCTTAAAGCTAATTCATTTCATTTTTAATAGTGCATTCTTAAATTATGAAAAAGAGTTTGCAATTTTTCTTACATTAAAACTGTTTTTCGACTTTTACTGAATCAAAATGTTTAATGTCATAAATATATATTTTGTGTCTTTCTGTAAACATTCAAATTCAAGCGTCGTTTTCAAACCATGCCTATCAAATAAAAATTCGTAAATTTTTCAAAACTTAGTACCTAAATTACTGAATATAAGCTTTTTATATCAATTCATTTGTGTCTGAAAATAATGTATATGTTTATTTGGTTCATCGTCGATGTCATTTAATTTAAATATTGCATTATATTTAGGCGGTGGAACTGACAATTCCGGAATTATTCTCACATTGCTACCAAGTACAACTAAAAGGTATTATATGTTTCATTTTGAAAATTTTAATTAAAAATAAAGAAGTGTATTTAAAAATAAACATAAGCAAGTTCAATAAAGTGTTCGTAATTTGAATAGAATTAATCTAAAATGCATTCAGTCCTTGTCTGTTGGTAAAAATAGCTTGTGATTGTTTACCAAAATTCTTTATTTATTTCATTAAATAAAAATATTTATTTATTTAATATACGAAGTACAATAAAGCGCCATTTATAAGTCTTTCAAGGGACTGACGTAAAACGACGTATAAATGAAAAGACTTATAACCGAAATTTTACTACGCAACTTTGATTATTACAAATTTAAAGCTACTGATGCAAATTCATTTAAAAGAATTAATTTTAAAGTTTTTAAAAATAGTACTATTTGTATAATACTACATAGTATCGAAATCAGTAATTAAATTTTAAAATTAAACATTTATCATAAAAGTGAGAAAAATCATATCTTTATGGCATATCTTGAGTTCTAATTACTTATATCTTATACAATTTATATGCATGCAGGCAGGCGTTTAATTAAAATCGTTAATCGTCGTCTGACATGCTGATTGTCTGTGGATATTAAGTCCAGCATATTGAATCGAATTAAGTTCTTTGAATGTTTTTCACTGATCTTTTAACTAAAGAAATAAGTTCTAAGTTTTTCAATGGAATTCACGACGTCTCTCTCCTGCCCGCTTAAATTAGCACCAAACAATTTGTTTTCTATTAATTTATCGATTGTGAATAATTTCGAAGTCTTGATATCTTTATCAGAGTTCACATACTAGAAAGGAGGAAATGTCCACATTTTAGAACGGGGAAAACGACGTAATAACCGAAGCTTTGCGTCGTATAAACGTAGCATTTTGTCATTACAATGATACGCATGAATCGGAACTGTGATGAAAGGACATATAAACGTAAACGACGTATAAATGAGACACTTATAAATGGTGCTTTACTGTATACAGGGTATCCACCAAAGTCCCTTGCCACCCTTTTAACTACCGAATGGCTGCAGCTATCTTCATAAGAATGGTGTCTAGGTATGGTGAAGTGACTATGCGCTACTGGATGAAGCCATTTGCAGCGCCACCTGGTGGAAAACTGTGGAGTTAGCGTTATTATCTCAAAAACGGTTCGAGATTGAGGAAAGAGTGAATTACAAAGTTGTAGAGCATCATCGATTTAGTACAAAAAGACACCTTGTGGACGTAAATGCGAGGAACAGAACGCTTAAAACAAGTATTTGTTAGTTCTCGATTTCCTACACTGACACGTGACAAAACATTCTTAGAAAGAAAAAAAAACTAGTTATCGCAAGATACCTTTATTTTCGATGTTCAAACTTCTCTCCGTCAACTACAATGCACATATGGACCCTTTCTTGAACTTCACTTTGCACACAGTGTAGCATAACGGGTGTCACGCTGGCACAAGCATCCGTAATGTGCATTTTAAGCGTTCTGTTCTAAGCATTTACGTCCACAAGGTGTCTTTTCGTACTAAATCGATGATGCTCTACAACTTTGTAGTTCACTTTTTTCCTCTGGCTGGTACTGTTTTAGAGATAATAACGCTAACTTCACCGTTTTGCACCAGGTGGCGCTGTTAGTGGTTTCATCCAGTAGCGCATAGTCACTTTACCATGCCTAGACACCACTCTTATGAAGATAGCTGCAGCCATTCGGTAGTTAAAAGGGTGGTAAGGGACTTTAGTGGGCACCCTATATATTCTTAGTTAAATTTTGCAACTCAGAAATCTTCAGTTTTCTTATTTTCATTTTTTTTTCATAACATTTATTCTAACTTTATTGCTCTATGAATTATCTGTCCATTTTTGCGTATTGTATTATTTGTATCAAGTAAACAATAAAGTTAAATCTTTTTTTGAATTACTTAATTATTATTAGAATAATTTTATAGAGGCATATTGAAGAATTTAAAAGCTCATAAAAAAGATCTTGAACGTTTAAAGTAGACGTGAAATCCTCTCCATATTTATAAAATAGGATGTCAAGAATCCATTTAAGCTATAAGTAATAAAATATATTCTTCGTGTTCTCAACGCTATTGAATGGATAATTACGTTCCACTCTCCTTCATTGCAGTGTCTCAAAAACGGCGGGAGTTTATCTGCTTGGAACGAACGGCGTTATACGGGCTGGAGAAGAAGGTAATTCCTGTTTTTTGGTTTGTCAATTCAAAACTTTTATTCCATTATTGAAAAGAGAAAGTCATTTAGAAATAATATCTTTATCCCGCAAATAGTACTTTTTATAATATAGACAGAAATGTTTAGTGAATATGTGGGAACTTTAAAAGAGAATCAGTTTAAAAAATTTCTCAAAAAGAGTCAAAGAAACTTTTGAAGATAAACCGTCAATTTTTGCTCCATGGCGAAATCTTTTATTTCAGAGGTTTTGGAATGCCTTCCAATTCCAGACAGTAGGAAATTACTGAGAGAGAAATGTTTAATGACTATATGGGAACTTTAAAAGAGAATTAGTTTAAAAAATTTCTTAAAAAGAGTCAAAGAAACTTTTGAAGATAAAGCGTCAATTTTTGCTCCATGGCGAAATCTTTTAAAACTCCGCCTTATAATCTAAATATTTGCTATTATACTGGTAAACTTGGAGAGAGAGAGTCACGGTGCATATTTTTTAGTTGACTAATGAGTTTCAGATGCCTCTAAAAATCTGTTATCTAAAGAAGGGAGTTCTTATTTGGAAATACTGAGCGTGACAGGAAAATCAGTTTAAGGTGTCAAGATAAACAGAGATATCATTTTTTCTACGCTTATGGTTTTGTTTCCGTGGTTGTCTCCGCTGGAAGCTCAGTGGATAAAAGAGGGCGTCGCTGATTTGTTGGATAAGTGAAACCACACCCACCGACTCAGTAGGAAGCTCTTGGAGCAGAAGCCCCCTTATAAAAGAAGAGCAAACTCCTGGTCCTCTCACTACGACGTGCTTTGGAGGCAGGAGGTAAATCCGTCTTCGCAATTTTTTTGGTATCTTCAAATTTCAGAGGTTTGTATTTTGGTCGAAAAGGGGATTTCCGAATGAGTTTTTGTAATGAAACTTCTGTATCAAAAATCTTTAATCAGAAAAACTGCGACGAAAATCAAGTTGAAATGGTAAGGGGGAATGTTAAAGCAAGTGATTAAGGCATGAATGAAACTCGTGCATGCGAGTTAATTTTTACGTAGTTAAATATCAGCAAGTAAGAGACGGAAGCACATGTAGTGCATGACTATAAGTTTGTGTGAAACGTTTACGAGTCAGTGTGATAAGAAAATAGTTGTGCGCGTCCAATTAACAATACATTTAAGCTTGCGATTTAGGTACATCTGTGAAATAATTTTAAACGTGTAAAAAATATAAATAAATAGATTGATCAAGATTAAATCGGTGAAATTATTTTCATAAATAACCGCGTCTACTGTTGAAGTTTCACTTCAACCCTGAGCCTATAAGGACAAGGCGCACAGTTTTGTGCTATTTATTTTTTGCGTTAGAAAATGTAATCTATCAACAACGTCTGATTTGCTGATAGGGAGTTTCTAGCTTTAAGTCGATTAGGTTTCAATATTAACCTCTTAGCACTGTTAGAGAAGTTAAAGATTACACTGCTAGAAGGGATACTATGTATTATTTTTATCATAACAGTTTTTTCCCCCAGCTTTTATTAATTTTTCTATATCTGGTAAACTATTCTCATCCCTTTCTGCGTCCTTCGTGACTTTTTTGAGAGTCGAATCTAGTTGATAGTATGCGTGAAGCTTTGTGGTGTACAACTAAGCCCAATTAGGTAGTCCAGAATATGATCGTAATGGATTTAAAAGTAAATTATATATTTAAGAGAATCCAACTAGATATATAGACACTAATAAACGATTCTCTACGTAATAAATACAGTATTTACAACGTAAGTTATTTATTTGCACGAATCTCCTTGTATAACCCTAAAACGGCTGAAAGAACAGTTATTCAGTGAGTTAGTTAGTTCAGTTATGAGTTAATCAACTCATTCTCAGATTATGTGATTTTCCTAGTTATATGCGTACTGTCAGCTTGGGTTGTTTTTGAATTTAGTCATCTTAGGCAGCGGTTCCCAACCTATGGGCCGTGGCCCACTTGTGAGCTTCGATTAGTGTATTAGTGGCCCGCGTAACGCTAGTCAAAGTCAGGAAAGCAAGAGTCGTCACGTTTTTATTTTTTGCTTAATAAACATTATATTTTTTTTATCCTTGTACAGTAAACTTTACTAATTGTTGACATATCATTGCATAAAATATATAAATGTATTATATGTGTTTGTATTTTTTATTTATATATTCAATTAGTGAGCCTCGAAATATTTTTTATACAAAAGGTGATCCACACAATCAAAAAGGTTGGGAATGATTGAGAAGAAATTGTGAGTGATTGTCATGGAATATTACGCGAAGTATTCATCATTTGAGTGACCAAAAATCTTCCTCAAATTCTGAGATTTTAGCAGTCTGAAATTTTATATTATAGCCTATATATAAAATGTTTTCGTTGTTGTAGTCATTAAAAGGCCGAATAAAGAGCTATTTCTTTTTTATTATTCAACAAAATATGAGAGTAGCGGAATATACGTACGCATCGTATGGAAATTTCAAGTCAAAAGCGAGCAACAAATCCCTGCATTCTCTCAGAAGGGATTAACATATAGACACGTGATCAAAGTGAAGGGAATATTAGCTATATTTAGTAAATTACGTAAGTGTTTTAGGGAAAAGTCTGGCGCCAAAAGAACGCCGAATTCTCGAATTATGTGTGCGCGTGGAAGCAATTAAAATATTCTTTTAGTAATAAATATGCCAAAAGGCGAGATTTAATATACCTCCAGCGTGGGAAATGAAACGAAACTGGAGTTTAAGAAAAGTGATTTTGGAATACATTAATATTGTACTAAGATTTTAAAATATATAATATTAGAATTTAAAGTAAAATTAAGTCTTATCTTTCATTCGTTATTAACTAACGAAGGCAAGTTTCACATACTAAGAAATTGTAAGAAAAAATTTCATATAAGGAAATATTCAGCTCAGTTTCTGTTTATCATTGAGAAAACCACTTTCTTTGTAGGTTAATCATACACTCTTTATGATTGTTGCATTTTGTTTCTGAATATGTGGTCGCCATTAAATGCTCTTTTTCTCTCCTTTTAGAACATTTCGAATCTTCCTGCAGAATCGATGAGCCTGTGGAGATTCATCCATTTGCATTTAGAACTCACACCCATGCTTTAGGTGAGAGACAACATATTTATTACAAAATATTTTTTCAAAAATATAGACTTTTATCAGTATAATAAAAAGTAGAATTTTTTATTTAAATTATTTTCTACTTTTTAGTCTTTAACATATAATTCATTATTATAAAAAATTATGGAATCTTAAAGCATTTTTTTTTCAAATTCTCTCCCAGATTGCGCATTTCGAATGAAATCATACATTAATTTAATTATATGAATCGATTAATTTATAAATAAATTTTGAAAAT
This sequence comes from Araneus ventricosus, assembly GCA_013235015.1. Taxonomy (NCBI): domain Eukaryota; kingdom Metazoa; phylum Arthropoda; class Arachnida; order Araneae; family Araneidae; genus Araneus; species Araneus ventricosus. The sequence continues at coordinate 46,861 of BGPR01007657.1, forward strand.
ATTAAATATGGTAAATGGATTCGGAAACCCTCCGTGCTTTTTGATGCATGAAAACACGTAGTACAGGTAACAGGAAACAATAGATCTTGCACAGATTAGCATCGTAAACAGACAACAATTCACACGTAATAACAGTTCAGCACTTTGAGATTTAGCAACACAAACAGTCAGCAAATCACTAATGACGACAATAACAGCACTTTCAACAGCGCTCAGCTCACCAGCTTTCTAGCTCGCACTGCAGACGAAACTCCAAAGTCGTTTCCGTCGATCAACACATTACTCAATACCGGCGTCTAACAGCTTACTAGCTCGCACTGCGGACAGAACTCCAAAGAGAGTTTCCAAAGACGTTCGCGATCCAGGCGATCAACACGTTCAACGTCGATCGACATTCACACACTCCGTGATCCAAGCGCACTCCTTATGTAGTCTCCCCCGGCAGGCGGTGACGTCACATGGAATCATCTAGTACATTCAAGCATATCTCCTCTCTTAATAGAGATATCGAGAAAATTCCAGCAACTTTGAGATCCCATATTTCGTCGTCAAGGTCAGGGGTCCAGGCCCTGCTGCTGCCAGTATCCCATACTTACCCCTGTAAAACTCTCTTCCCAACCATAAGACTCAAATTGCTGGGAAGCGACTTTCCATGTTTCTAACACTATTGATGTACAAGTCTGGTTATAAAACCATATGCTAGATTTTTTTCATCAAGCTCGTTGTGTTTTTAGTTGCATGCACAAGGGCAGACAGACAGACTTCCCGCTGACGGATTTCTTCCAAAATTTGACAGAAATATATAGCTGTTGTGAAAAGTCTGCATACCGAATTTTAACCTTCTAGCTCGTTAAGGTTTTGAGTTATTGAGCTCATACGCAGAAACAGGGACTTAATTCCAAAAATGATTTTTTCGGATTCAGGGAAGATGACTCAAATATACAACGAATTAGATAAATAAAATTCAGCATGTGGCCTTTTGTCCAAAAGGGTAGAAATTTTTCAGAAATGTAGAAAAAAATCAGAAATTTGATACAAATTTACACTTTTAGTCAAAAGGCCACATGCCAAATTTCATTTATCTAGTTCGTTGTACATCTGAGTCCTGATCCAATCGGTCGTCGAAAATGAGCATTCGGTTTTCTTTCTTTTGGTTTGGAACAAAAATCGAAAGTCGAGGGGAGAATGCTTCCACTGGCTAAAGAATGTCTTAAAAGTTTGCTTTTTATTTTAATATAGCTTTTTAATATAGCTTTTCAATACAATTTAAGTTTTAAGCATTGTGAAATTAAAATTAGCAAGTGTTGCAATAATACAAACCAAGTTTCGCTTTTATTTTTTTTCAGGCAAAGTTGTCTCCGGCTACAAAGTTGATAAGGACGGAAAGTGGCATTTAATTGGCAAGCATAATCCTCAAGAACCACAGGTCTGTTTAAGATGTAGTTACTAAGATCATTTTGCTAATACGTCATTTTTAACAATATTTATTTCCCGAGACTTAATTGAATAATCACAAAGAATCATCCCGCCCTGCCTTAGCATCCGGGTTTACATGAATAACCAGCTGCCACGACACAAGATCGAGCACTGTAGCCCTCGCATAATAGCCCCCATTACGAGCGGCTCAAGCGACGATCCCTCCGCTTTACCGGGGTACGACCCGTCATCGGAGATGGGCGACACCACCATTAATATGCGCACAGGGAATAGTAGTTCCTGCTTATCCAGATAGCAAAGAAAGCTTGTCTAAAAGGTTTTGGGAAACCTTGTCGCCGGCAAGGGTAAAGGGTTGTCACAAAGGTTTCCATGACAAGGGTTGAACCTTTCGGTAAGGTAGCGGAAAGCTTCGCTAGTCAGCAAGAAATAAGGTTTTGTGTAAGGTTTTTAGTAAGATTTCCCCAAGCTTTTATTACAAGCTTGTTTCAGACCTTCCAGAAGGTTGTTAAGAGCCCTCCTTCGGCGGACAAAATAGAACCCCTTCCAAAGCAGTGTTTCTACAGAGGGGTCCAACCCCTTTTTTTATCCCCCTTCTTCTGACGTCATCTTAGTCCAAGTTAGATTATCTGGAATGTCAATTACGAATCTTAATTAATCAAAGCTTAATTTTTAATTTCAATTAATTTGATTAATCTAATTTTTAATTGAACTTACTTGTACGATTTAGTTGTAGATTGTGACAAAACTTCAAATTCCTCCAAGCCGGGGATCAAACCCGCGTTCATAGAATTGGAAGGCAGACGCACAAACCACTATGCCGGACAGAACTACACACGATGGGACAGGTAATTCATAAGAAGCTTTCTTACGTCAATTTTGCGGGAATGGTTTCCGAAACGGTTTGCGCAGAAACGCTTTCGCGGACTTGTCGTTCAAACATTGTCGTTGAAGTAGTTCGTAAAACGCTTCCCTACGTCAATTTTGTGGGAATGGTTACCCAAACAGTTTGCGCGGAAATGCTTTCGCTGACAGCCTATGGAAAGTGAAATGGCAACCTTTCCGCAACCTTCTTTGCTATCTGGGTACTTATCCGGCATCAACTCAAATCCGTGTATTCATAAAAATTCCTTTGATAATATGATCTAAACGATCAGACTTAGGAACGTGGTACTAACGCCAAATTAGAGCATATTTGGCTCATTAACCAATTAGAGCATAATTAGAGCATAGAGCATAATTTCGAGCATAGCTCGCCAAATTTGGTTTTAGATTTAATGCAGTTAGCACCTAAGGGTTGGCGACCATCTTAACATTTGGCGAAAGTATCGCGAATTTGGCGACGTGACAGTACCATATTCTTATGTCTGAACATCTAAACTTACTAAAGTACATACTACCTTTATTTTTACTTAATGGAATGATTTTATTTAAATACGGCTTTTGTTTTATGAGTCTATTATTATTATTATGTTTTAGAAAAAGTTACATTTTTGATGTTTGCAATATAATTTATATTCTTTCATTTAAAAAAAATTACTGGTGTATAATTTCATATGCATAACGTCCTTAACTGTTGAAATTTTTTCCCGCAGATGTTTTACCCTGTGAAAGACAGTAAACTCGTTATTGATTACGGAGATATAGTTGTAAGTAAAAAAATATTCATTTGTTAATTCATAACTTTGTTCTACTTCAAGAAATCAGACAATGAAATATACTTTTTCTGCTCTTTCTTTTAACCGAATAGAATAAACTACACCGTGTTTCATAGCATTTAAAATTTTAATCGATCTGTATAATTTTTCAGGCCGCTCGCTGCACTATGTATGACTTCCGTGATACCGATACCTACATAGGGTAAGTTCATTCTATTGATTTAGAATGTGTGTTAATCTCGTTTACCCTTTTCTAGTCATATATTGACAATTACCAATCGTAAAGATTTGAAATTTCAGATTAAGTTATTTTCAAATTAATTTACCGTATTATTTTTTCATTCAACCCTTTGTATTCATGGTTTGCATTCATATTTGAAATTTCTATATTCTGATTAATTTATTTGCACTATATATGATCGTATTTAGCAATCTGTAGTCATATGTTAACAGTTTTCAATCACATTAGAAATTTCCGTATTCTGATGAAGTTATTCAGATCATATGTGCTAGTTATTTTATTTCTTATTTCATTTTACAATTTGTAGTCAAATATTAATGATTTGTAATTATATTTGAAATTTATATGTTAGAAAAAAGATCTCGCCACGAATTAAACACTCCTAACTTTTTATACGAAAAAAAAATACCAATAATGATTAAAAATTTGAAAATATTTGAATAATTTTTTAACTTAATAATTGATTCTTCCTTTGGTCTTGATAATATATATAATTAAATTGTTTAAGCTAAGTAAAATTATATCAGTTATAAAGGAGATCGTTAACAAATTGTTTTTGTTTGCACCTTTTGACTAAATATTTTTGATGCACCTTTTGACAATGAAGTCAAATCACGTGATGTCGCTTGAGCATGACAAGCATAACTGCAGTTATCTAACATGTAAATGTAAGTTGTTTTTGCCCGTGTTTTTTTATTTTATTATAAGCTTTTATTCAAGTTGACTGTCGTGTCCTCAAATCTTGAGATCGATTTCGTACCCACTGCCAATCGAGCTACAGCTTTGAAATTTAGCACAGCGGTACGTTTCCGGTGACAATACAATATTATGCAAAAAATTTGCAATCTATACCTATTTTAAACCTAACAAAATTATATTAAAATTTTAGCTCTATATTTGGGCTATAAAGTTTGGAAGGTGGTAACCTCACGTTACGTAGGGTTGCAACAACACCACGAAGCTAACAGAGAATACGCTATACTTCCGGCGGTGCACCGATGAATGACGTAATAGCTCGTGTTTCTACGCGTCTTGGGTTTACTTTCTATTAGAATTCGCAAACAACTAGATTTTTTTTTACTTCGTGTGTGCCAAACGTTTCGCACTCAAGGCAAAAAGAGAAAGTTGTGTAGATCGATTCTCTTTTTTTCTATTACATTTTTGATAATAATTGTAAGTTATCACGTAATATATTACGGATTTATATTTCAGAAAATTAATGTCATTAAATCATTTTTAAAATGTAATTGTACATATGTATATAATAATTTTAACATGTGTTTTACATTGGAGAATTCAATAATTGAATTTGGTTTACTATGCCTGACATGTCATGTGTATTCATGTCAGCCGTCACTAAAAAGTAGAAAATAAAATTTAAGGTTTAAGCTTTTATTCAAAATGCACTTTAAATGAGAAAATACGTGTAAACATTATAATTTCGTCAAAATGAACTCAAAAGAAAAAAATAATAATCTTTCTGATTACAACAAAATGCTTGGTTCGAATGAAAGCGTGGGCGCTCTTATCTTCTAGGAATATTCCATTTGTTTAAGGAAATATACACAAAATATAAGGTGTTATATAAGGCGCCCACGCTTTTATTCGAACCAAGCATTTTGTTGTAATCAGAAAGATTATTATTTTTTTCTTTTGAGTTCATTTTGACGAAATTATAATGTTTACACGTATTTTCTCATTTAAAGTGCATTTTGAATAAAAGCTTAAACCTTAAATTTTATTTTCTACTTTTTAGTGACGGCTGACATGAATACACATGACATGTCAGGCATAGTAAACCAAATTCAATTATTGAATTCTCCAATGTAAAACACATGTTAAAATTATTATATACATATGTACAATTACATTTTAAAAATGATTTAATGACATTTATTTTCTGAAATATAAATCCGTAATATATTACGTGATAACTTGCAATTATTATCAGCAATGTAATAGAAAAAAAGAGAATCGATCTACACAACTTTCTCTTTTTGCTTTGAGTGTGAAACGTTTGGCGCACACGAAGTAAAAAAAAAAATCTGGTTGTTTGCGAATTCTAATAGAAAGTAAACCCAAGACGCTTAGAAAATTTATTATTTACTTATTTCTTTGTTATTTAAATCTTATTATTTTAATCTCTTCTTCAGGCCCACCGGCGAAGATGAAATGTGCAACTTCTACATGATGTACTACGTGGATGGTGACAAACCACTGGCCCAAAAGTACTGCTACTCCAGCGGACCACCGACATACTACTGGTCGAAAGATCCGAAGCTTCAGTACATCCCATCGTACATAGACAAGGAGGCCAGCGCCCCCGAGTGATGAAGTTCATGAACTCTTTTATTTCAAAATCACTTCTGATTTTTGCATGCACGGAATATTCCTCTTCGGTTAGCTATAGAATACGTACATTTTCTCATGGAAATCATTCAAAGAAAGCCAAAAAACAAAGATAAACTCAGAGAGAATCGAAAAAAAGGAATACATTCTAGTCCATTTTTTCAAGGGCTAAGAACTTTATTCGAAATGGATACAAAATAATAATTGGGAAATTTTTCCGAAATTTTTCCCAGAAAAATTTCCCAACTATTATATTAAATTTTTTACTTTTTAAATAGTTTATTTTTTAATTTTTCACTTTTTAAATTTGTTCTAATTTTTCTAGTTTGCTGTGTTTCTGGCGTTTTTTTTTTTGAAATATTGTTCCAATGGCGCATGCATTTAATTTAACAGATTTTGTATGCGCAGTATTATTTATTTAAATGGTATTATTGTTGAATATAAAGAAACGTAATCGAGTTAAATATGGAATTGAAAGATCGTTGAGGGTAATTATCAAATCAAAAAACGAAAGAAAAATATGGCTTTTAGAGAAACTATTTATTTAACGACGGTTTTAAAGAAACTTGCTAATGTTGTTTAAAGATAAAAGTAATTGTAGGTTTTAATTTTGTATTCATGAAAACAACTGGCATTAATTTTGAAATGCTAATTATGTCACCAGCTAGCTCTTTTAGAAAAGTTAAATTTATTAGATTCACGAAACACAAACTTATAAAACACAAAAGGGGTAAACAATCACATAATCAAATTGATTCCCAACAAAGGTTTAATTTTTTTTTTTTTTTTTTTTTTTTTTGTGCGGGGACACATGTTCACTTCTTTGAATCTCAGTTCCAACTGATTTGTGACAATTCATCCTACACGGTGGCCTTGTTCTTATTAGTGCGCTTACGCCTGTCCTTGGAGTACATTTGTTAGATAAGTTAATTTTATTGGAGGGAAAAAAATTATAAAATACAAGAAGAGTAACTAATTTTAATATATATCTTAGTTTATTAAACAACTTCAGAACTTATACTTACCTACAGTCATTTTATAATAATTAAAATTAAAAACGCTTTATTTAGTAACGGAGAATTCTGTACCATATATTGTCAAACAATGCTTTTAAACTAAAAGCATTCTATTTTGGTAACTTAAGTGAATTACTAGTTTTTTAAGCTCATTTGAATGCTAATAAAATATTAAAAAAGATGAAATTCTGAAAAGTAAACTTCAAACAGATCGTAAAGTTACGTATTCTATAGCCTTTTCTACAAAAATTCTGAATAGAATTATAAATATTTATTTATTAATGGAATATTCAGTTTTAAGAATTTATTTCAGTGTGTGTCTTTTTTGTTAGTGAACCAATGAGAATTATACTTTGAATTTACAAAGTCTGTGTGCCAAAGACCACTTTTTTTATTTACAAAGAAAAGATAATGCATTCGATGTAGACCTTTTAATTAACAATACATAACTTTAAAGTGTTTCAACTCAAAACTTTTCTATTACCTTTTTTATCTATTGAAAAACAATTGAGCCCTATAAATGTGATCTTCTATTTTGTTTTTATCAATTGCAATGAAAAAGTGCAGATATAATGTCACCGTTTCTTATAAATAGCCGCTTTTAAACTGTTTATGTTCATGGAACAATAAGGAAGTCAATTACGCATCCAAAAAATTATATTTTGCATCTACAAAATCTCACATTTCTCGCACTGGAGACATTATCGCAGAAATAAATTAATTCACAGTTTTTTTACAGTGGTTAGAATTCTGAAAATGCAATACTATTATTCATTTTTTTATTCTTTTCATTTTAAAATAAATATATTAAAATATCAATTAGAATCTTTCGCTTATAGGTTCATGCATAAGAATAAAATTTCCATTTTAGGTTTGCACTATATTTCGTAAAAATACACTCTTGAATCTCTGTAAATTGAGAAAAAAAATCTCTTCCAAAATCATCTTTCTTATTTTTGGGTAAGGTCAGATTAATATTCATGAGAATTTTGTTACGTAAATTCAAAGAATCCTCATTTACATTATAGAAAAGAAAAAATATTTCTAGTTATTTAACAGACGTTTTTTTAAAAAATCGTTTGTTTCCTTTCTTTGAATGAAATATGCTCTATCATATTAAAGAATATCTATTACTCCTCTTGATCACAGCTGAGTCAAGTCCACTACACATCGGTACGGGGCATAGAAATTTTTTCATTTGGTCGTGAGGGTCATGGACTAATACAATATATGAGTTGTCTATCCCTCGAATTGATCGATATTTGTGAAGGAACTCGTAGCTGAAAAAGACCTTCTTTTAAAAATGTAAAGATGAATGTCCTAGTATGGGGGATGATTAAATTTTGTTTATCTCAACCTATTGAAGCTCAATTCCTTATTTGACTGTTATAAAATGGAAATAAAATTGTATCTACAGAATTGAATAGCTCCCTGAGTTTAAAGAACGGTCCAAAATAAATATTAGCAAGTGCTTAGAATATTATTCTTCCGTAGACGGACTTACTGAAGAATGATAATCTAAACATTGGAATATAGTGTAATTAAAGATGGAAAACTGTTAAGAAGTGAAAATTTTAATTTGGTATGTTGAAATCGCGTACCGTGATTGGAGAATTAGACTAGATGAATTATTAATAGCTGCCGAGATTATTATTCTTTTGCAGGCGGATTTGCTGCAGAATTTTAATCTAAGGCTGGAAAATAGATCGAGTGTTATTTGAAAAGTTAAATGATTATGACATAAAAATGAAGCACTTGGTTTGATGTGCATTAATCGCTTACCGAGACTTGAGAGAGAATCGCTTACCGAGACCAGAGAAAGAACTTAAATGAAACATTAATGACCATTTAGATTATTATTCTTTTGTAGACGGACTTACTAAGGAATATTAATTTAAAGGTGTTAAACAGTTTTTAATGAAATAAAATGAGAATCTTAAGTGCAGAAATCGCTCAGTAAGATTGGGGAACGAACCTAAATAATTGCTAACATTGTTATTCTTCTGTAGATGGACTTACTGCAGAATGACATTGTTAAAGGCTGAAACCGATAGGAGTAATGTTCTAAAAGTATAGCTGTATGAATATAATAAATCTATGTATAACCAACCAACTTTAATGGTATTAAATTAGGGAAACTGGAGGCTATACTGAAGAGTCGAACCAGTTTTTACCTAAGATCCATTTGACTTCTCAGCTTCAGAATTCGTATGTAGAGTAGTTTAAATGAAATCTCGATGGATATTTTTACACTTTTTTCACACAATTTTATATATATAAAAAATTCCCGTTACAGTTCTTGGCTGCTTGATGTCTGGTGTATTTTTTTCTTGAGAGTGAATGAAAATTTTAAAAAAAATGTTGTGCCCAAACATACAATTTGCTCTATCTGTATATAATGTAGATTTTTGAACTTTTTGTAGAATAGAAAAATGCTGCTTTTAAAACAGGATTGCTCATTGAACAGCATGACCGAGGTATTTTTATATCAATGGAATTTTATCGGATGCTGGCTACCTGAACATTGTTCAATGCTTGTACATAATATTAGCTTAGATTACAAAAAGATATTTATTATATAAAGTTCTGAAAGTGAGAAGTCATTGGTTTCGGCTTGAATGATTATTCAAGCTGAATTTTAGAATGCAATGATGATGAATGTAGTGATATTCGCTGAGCAGTAAAATTAGTTTTCCTGTAACAAAAGTGTTGTTCTCCTAGATCTTCGGAATAAGTTCTTAGAATATTAATAATCGTTTGGATTTTTATTCGTCTGTAGACGGAATTACAGAAAACTAATAATGCAAAGGTTAGGAATAAATAAGAATGATGTTCCAAAGCATTGCTGCACGAATTGCATGAATAGTAAAAGGAAGATTTTGGCTAATACCGGAAGTTTATAACGGAATCAACCGAAAATAACTAAGATTTGAAAAATGTTTAATTCTTTTATGAAAAAATAAAATATTTTTAATTGTAACGTTTTTCTGGTTCAGAGTAAATTCTTGAAATGTCAACGACTGTTTAGATTATAATTCTTCTGTAGACGGACTTACTAAAGATGAATAATCTGAAGAAAAGGAACAAGTAAGAGTGATATTTTAAAACACTTTACACGAGTCAGATGAGGTCATTTATGACGAAATGATAATTTTAATATTAATAGTTTCAATTTTATCAGGTGTAGCACAATTTTCGACGATACAAAGAAAAAAAATTAATATTCTTTATTATTACAAAATGTAACTATTTGATAAATTTCAAGTTCTTCACTGAATAACTTTAGTAGTAATTTTGCTCTACTTGAGAATAAATTCTTCATATAATCCAAACTTATGGTCAATACTCGTCTTCTTCTGTGGGCGGAATTATTTAAGAACAATAATTTAAAGATTAGAAATAGAATGTTGTTCTAAAGCATTTCAAAGGAATCAAGCAAATAATTTGACAAAAACTGTTTATTCACTGAGTAATTAGTAATATTAAAACTTCAACGTTATGTTTTTAAATAATTATGGTCGTTTCTTAACTAATAATGAATCATTTTAACAGTAGGTTGTATCGGTTTAGTTTTTAAAATATTTCATGACTGTTATTTCTGCTCACTTGTTGTTGAAGTAGGACTCGACAACGTCAGTGTCCCCATCTGGGCAGCTGCAACAATATATTTAATAGAAAGCAGATGAAATAAATTCTATGTAATGAATTTTTATTATTTTGACCCAAAAATAAGAAAGAGAATAAGATATAGAGCTTGACAAGATTTGATGTTTTAAAAAATCGCCAACTTTTACTCAAAGTTGAATTCAATTGTATAGTAATTTTAAAACAGATATGCTTAATACATTCAAATTTGAATTCTTAAAATATTTCTTGCGATATCTGTAATATTATTGGAATATATATTTTTCATAAGCTTGTTTCTTACAAAATGTCTCATGGAATTCTAGTGCTCAGGTTTAAATATTGGAAAAGCACTGATTCATTTGAAAGAATAAAATTTTCACAAATATGCATAAATAGGACTTCTGCAAACGCGTGTTTATGTATTTTAATTGATTAAAATTAAATGGTTAGCATATTCAGAAGTTTCTCCGGTCTTAAAGACAGTAACTGCTTTTCAAAAAGAATACAAGGGAAACAGTGTATAACTGATTTGGATAAATTTGTTCTTTATGCAATGAAATAATTTACTTCATTTTAATATTTTTGAACAATTCTCATTGAAATCAATCAATGTTTATTGCAGAATCTAATTATGAAAATTGCTGACATTTTATATTCATAAGGCAGCTGTAATCAAGCAGGCTCATGGAGTCGAAAAACAAACGTAGCTAGATGCATGTGTACTTATATTCCTGCAAGATTCGTAATGAATTCCAAAATTAAACTTGACGTGTGTAATGTGAGCATGAATCAACTCCATTATTCAAGTTTCATGTTTAAAATACTATGAACAATTAAAGCAAATATTTGGGATGGCTGCTAACTGAATTTCCCTTCAAAATATTTGCTTCAAAGTCGAATGCGTGATTTTCTTTTCTTTTCTAAAAAAAAAATTTAAGTTAAAACAGAAAATAGTGCATGCAAAAATCATTTCGCATTTGAGTTACTTGAATTTTTTTTGTGTTTAAAGGAACTGCGTATTTGAATTAATAATTTATTGATGTGTTCGATATTGTGACATCTTGTGTAGTAGAAATTATTCGTGTAGATGTGAGCTTTCGGCATAAACACAGTTTTAAGTTTGGTTAGTGATATATATTTTGGTTAACATCAGAATATTTTTATTTTTCTGATGAATTTATTATTTATCCTTCCCTCAATATTACGTCCATTTTACGTGATCCAGATCCTAACCTCTAGTATGATTTGCGATTTGTTTTAATAATGTTTATGATATTTCTGTTCAGCAATTTTTTCAGATATATATAGAGAGATATATATGTTTAAACAAGAAATATTACATTTTCTTTGATTTTTTCGTAACTAAATTTGTCTTTTAATCATTTTATACTAATTAATTTTTGTATTTAAGGCACTTTCTAATACCAGCCGCCTTTGGCGGCCAGCCTATTTGCCAGGAATATTCCATGTGCTTGATTTTAATTAGATCTCTTATGCTTAGTTTCTTATTGTGTGCAAATCTTGTTTATAAATTCTTGATTATTTTCTTATCGTGTTTCGTACAAAGTCGATTATTTTAATTATTTGTTATTTAATAGCTTAATTTTAATTCTATGTGTTTTTTTTTTGAAGCAAATGTAGGAAAAAAAATTCCCTACTATTTTTCTATGGCAGCACTAATTTCTTAATGAATTTTTATAAATTAATTTTTTTTTATAATTCTAATTTTCTAAATTATAAAATAATTTTTTTCAACGAAAGCACTAAAAATAATAAATTTATTTTATTTCTGTCAAGCTTATTTGAAAACTCTTAGTTTTACAAATTCTGCCCAAAAGTCAAATTTAGATACATATCAGATAAGTTATTAGAAAAAAGTTATAATGATATTTTTCTATAATATTTATCTCTCTCAAATTTGCAGCTGAGGAACTACAATAGAAACCATGCAAAACTTTTGGAAAATTATTTTAGCGATTCATAAACACTAGTTTTAAAGACCCAAAAGAATTTTATTGAATTCAAACCGTTTGCCATTTATAGGAAAAAGCAAATAAGAGAAAATTTGAAGGTCGATATATTTCTTGTTTAAACATTGAACTTAATACAAAGAAACCTCATAACAACTTTTCTTCTCAACTTCGTTCCTAAATGTGTACATTATTGTTAGTAGAGAATTTAAATGTCTATATTTATTGTTAAATCTCTTCACTATTTTGTACGCACATAAGAAATCCTTTAAACTACCAGAATTGTAAGTTAATATTACGTCACAGAGTCTTATAATAAAAAGTTCTATCTTATGTTTATTGTTTAAGAAGATATAATATATGTATACAACATGAAAATATTAATAAAATAATTTATAAAGCATATTGGACTTTTGTATTTTTTGCATTCTTAACATTGTGCAAAATTGAAGCGATTATCTTTTCAAACTCTGCTAAATTCATTTTTTTTCTAATATTTCTTTAAGTTATTTGTTGACATTCAATAAGTAATAGGCAGGGTGTTTTTATATGGAAAATCTGAGATATTTATAGATACAAAATCAAAGAGACCACAGCGCGTAGTACCATTTGTCTTCTACCTTTTTGAAGGGCACATTGAAGTTCTTTCAACATTTCATTGACCGGCCGATGCAAATCATGTTTCAGTTCGATCGTTTGGCATTTCATCTGTTTATCTGTAAATTTGTAATTATTACGCAGTTATAACCAGACGTGTTGTTCGATTTCCTTCTAATTTGGGATGAATCTTACTTGAAGTCATTAAAAACGACGTATGCGTAAGGATTTTTACTTTTTAATGTAGGACTACGTTCCTCCCACTGGGGTCTCAGGAAGGAAATTGATTCACACGCCAAAACGCCACGAAACTTGGTATAGGAGATCCTCTATATCTCGGTAACTGCATATGTTAAAAACATAACTAATGTCCTATTTTAGAGATAAAGGGTGACAACAAAAGTTACAAAAGAAATTGAAAATCGGAAAAGAGTCAAGCCAGCAAAGTAGTCCTAAGCCTTTAACATCAGCGTCTGTTTGAAAAAGAGAGCCTCCCGTCATTTTTTTCATTCCAGTTCCAAGATGGCGGCCGTTTCAATGGTTTCAATGTTTGGCACCATTTAACATTTGAGTCATTTTGATAATGGCTAGATATTTAATTGTAATTTTGTTAATATTGACTAGTAATTCTGTAAACAATAGACCTCGAACCCTTCCCCAAAAGAAATAAAATCTAAAGTCTGTTCTTCATCGCTGTCTTTAAAGGTTTATCCAATGTTGCCATTCATTTTGAAGATAATATTGTTTTCAAGGACACCAGACATCATAACTTGTCTCTCGAGGAGGAACCTTCTTTGTCCTTATATATACACTAGCTTACAAAGATATATTTACAATCTTAAACCAAGCAGTGTACAATATTTCACACCAATATTACTGTTTAGCAACGGAATCGGCAACCCTCCGCGCTTTTGCGCATTCGCCGGGCGGAGTTATTTTCATCAAAATAGGGGGAAAGTGAAGAATGAGAGGGTGGTGTTTTCATCTTACTGAGCGTGATCTAACAAAGAACTCCGGAATTACGCTCATATGACTCATTGCCTGACACCCCTTTCCGGTGTAAAATCGTCCAAAGGTGGTAGTCTCGGAATCCGTTGCTGAACAGTATGTACAAATTTTACTCCCTGGATTTACAAGACAAATACATTAACTTATTACTAAAGTTACATAAAAAAAATGTCCTGTAAAAAAGTTGCAGAAAGTTTTACGCTCAAGAGTGGAGGTAGTCTTCAAATTTTTAGAACATGAATTGTTTGGCTAGAATTGTCGGAAAAACATACTTTCAAGAAAAGAGAAAAACAAGATGAGATGAAACTAAACAGGAAAAAGCAACAAGGAGCCCCGATTTTATATCTCTTTCTTTATGCGAATTATTTACACAAATCGTTGCTTTCATCAGTATTGACAAATTACAATTTATTTATTTACAACCCGCTCCGTCCCAGCCTACCCAAGAGGTTGTAAGGCTTCCCACAGGCCGGAGGGGAAACATAAAACAAGAAAATGAACTACATTAAAAAAGAGTTTACAAAGAACCCAAAGGGGTGAGCAGAACAATTTAAAAATCATCGCTTACAACAGTGAACTCAAAAAAAAAAGAGCAAAAACATAAAGCACAAAAAGATAAAGAGGATAAACGCAAAGGAACAAAACACAAAAAGCTTAGCATTGAAAACACAAGACACAAAAAGATCAAGAGCAAAAACTCAAAGAGCAAAGACGAAAAAAACTAAACATTAAAAACACAAACACATACAAAAGATAACCAAATTAAAATCAATAGCATTTAAAACCAAACATTTACAAAGAAAAATCGAGAGACAATAGGCATTACAAAAACTGCACAGAAGCACACAAGAGATTTAAAAATTTTACAATGGACAAGATAACAATTCAAAAGAAACCGAAACAATTCCTAAAACCGTCGAAAACTCGAGAACAGTTAACCGAGTAGTAGAATGACACCAAGTTGAAGAAAACAATAATAAAAAAAATTTCCTGAAACCGCGGAACACTCCAATCAAGTCCAAAATTCAGTACTGATTAAGCCTATTGCACATGTCCGCGTAGAATCTGAAAATCTTTTCAAGTCGCAAAATGCACTCCCTATTTTTCAATAAATTTTTGAACAAACTCTACCGGATGATTCAGTGCGGGTTCTTTAAGATGATGCTCCTTAGTCAGCGGGAAATGGAAAACGTAGTGATCTGCGTCACCAGGTCGTCCACAAGGGCAAAGTGGTGAGTTTAGTTTTTTGAATCTGTGTAGGTAAGAGGGGAATGGACCAAGTCCCGTTAAAAAGTAAACTAGCATTTGTTGTGGACAAATTACAATTAAATGTCTGTTTTTATCAGCATTAAAAAATTTGCAACTAAATTTCTGCTTTTGTCAGCATTAACAAAATTAGAATTACATTTCTCGGCATGATTTAATGGTGCTAAACTCGCCATTGGCTCTCCAACACATTGAAACCATTGAAACGATCACCATTTATTTTGAGACGTAATAAATAAATGAAATTTTTTACATATATGTCGTTTTTTATGACCTCAAAGAACCTTCATGTCAGATTCGAAGAAAATCGAACAACGCATTTGGTTGCGATTGCGTAACAAACAGATTTACAGACAGACGAAATGCGGAACGGTCGAGTTGAAACAGAGACCTCGCTTCTCTCGGTCAATAAAAGCAGACGTTTAATTGCAATTTTGTGAATACTGATAAAAGCAGACTTGTGGGAAAATTAGCATTCCAAAAATAAATAAATAAACCTTTAAAGACTGCGACAAAGTGCCGATCTTAGGTGTGTTTTTTTTGTGTGTGTGCACGAGGTCTACAGTTCACAGAACTATTAATTAAGCTAATTAATAGATATTACTTCTGAGCCTTATAAATGTGAAATATATAGAAAAATATTGTTGGACCTCTAGAAGGGGAGGTGGGTGGTGATTTAGCGGGGAAATCACCGCCTATTTACAGCATGGAACTATTAATTTTTTAAGGTTCGGACTGCACAGCAAACTAATGCATGCCTTGATAAATATTTATTTTTTTCATTGGTGAATATGAACCAACTACATTATATGAGATATAATAACAAATATGCGTTGCTCCGGTTTGAAGATCCAATAGAATTTTATTTAATTCAAACCATTTGAAACTTTTAGAAAGCGGCTATAATATTCCGTCTAAAAATATCTAAAGGTTATTAGGTACACCTGTTGACCGTCTTCTGTGCTAAATTAGTTGAAGGTCGAGAAAACTAGTCGCCAGTGCTCAGCAGATGCTCCAGAGGAACGAGTTTGTCACATTTAGATGCTGTTAGAGCCCATTTCAACATTTTATTGAGCCGCAACAGAATTAAAATTCAGCGAGAATAAAGGATGTTATATTTTATTCCCTTTAAAACCATTGAATCAGCTATATTAACTTACCATAATCCTTCTCTTTTGTTTTTAGTTTACAAACGGCACAGATGTCTGTATCTTTCCTTCTGTACGATGTTTTAAATGTTAAATGCTTTTGAATTTTCTTTGCTACTACTCAAAATGTCAAGATTTTTCACAGCCATTGAATGCTTTGTTCTTTTCAATTTTCATGTGGATATATCAGTATTTACAACAAATAAAAACGTTTTTTAGAGAAAAGAAACATTCAAAACATTGTAGCGCAAGCGGATTACAAAGTGGAATTTTATTATCCGCGCGTGCAAAAAATTAGTGAAAATCTAAAAAAATCAATGTGGATATTTCAAAAGCTCTCATGCGACTACTCAATGCTAAATTTTATATTCAATTGAATCCTTTTTTATCCACTACTACAGTAGAACCCCGCTAATCCGAAATTCCGGTTAATCCGAACCGATTTTATTTTCGAAAATTATATGTAATTGAAAAGATTACCCGAAAAGATTTAACTATACATACTAAAAACACCGGAATGAATCTCTTCTTGAGTTCGCCGGTCACTTCAGAATTCATACAGGAGCACATCCATTATTCTAATGAAAAGGGAAGACATTCTCTTTCTATTGCTTTTGAATAAAAGGAATTCAAGAGATAGTAGTACTGAGTACCTATAACTTAAATTTTTTTAGCACACATCCTTTTCTTTTCTATTTTTATCGGAATTTTCGGTAATCCGAATTTTTTTGCAATCCGAACAGGCACCGGCCCCAATTAGTTCGGATTAGAGGGGTTCTACTGTATTTTATTTATCATTTTTACTTTCTCTTACACGAAATATAAAAAGAGAAATCGTCAGAAAATATTGTGTGTTCTCGGATTCCGAAACCCTCCGCGCTTTTGCGCATGCGCCAGGTGGAGTTATTTTGAGCAAAATAGGGGGAAAGTGGAAGGGGATATGTTAACATTTTACTTGACGTGACCTAACAAAGAACTCCGGAAATGCGCTCATTTCACTCATTGCCTGTCACCCCTTTCCGGAGTAAGATCGTCCAAAAGTGCTCGTATCGGGATATTGAAACGACCAGTAACATCAGAATGAATCTCCACGTTTTAGACCTCCTCGAGACAGAAAATATCATTTTTCTTTTCTCTGTTCTTCTACCTGTGACCCCGATAGTTCAAGAACACGGCCAACTAGACAGATGAAATTTTGTTTAACATTTTTGCACCAAAATTGCAGATTTCTATCAAATTTTGGACGAAATCTGTGTCAGGGAATTCTCTCTCCCTGCCTGTTTACTTTAATGTGGACGCGGTAAGAAAAACCTAAAACCTGAACTAGATGGATAAAATTTGGCATAAAGTTCCATTTTCAAACTTGTAGGTCGGAGTCAGATTTTGAATTTAATCCATCAAAAAATCGGCCACCCTCTATCTTTAAATCCCTATCAATTTTCGTCCAAAATTACTAATGGGCTGACTATCTGTCATTTATTTATTCGTGTATATCTGAACATGATAACTCTGGAATGTAATGAACTAGATCAGTGGTGCGCAAACCATGGGTCACGTGGAAATTTTTGTGGATCGCTAATTTCAAAGAAATTTATTTGACAGTTAAAAATATAAGGCATTTCCTCAAAAACGTGGTCGCGACCCCCTCTGGGGGTCACGAAAAATTTTACTGAAATGAGGGGTCGGAAATTAAAATAGTTTGCGCACCACTGAACTAGATGAATGAAATTTAGCATATGGTTTTATCACCGCACTTGTAAATTTGTGACAAATCTGCTGAAATTTTGACAATCTGTTGGTCTGTATACTCATGTACATTGGAACACAATAACTCAAAAGGGCAACAAGTTGTATAAATGAAATTCGATATGTGGCATTGACACCAAAAATGCATATTTATATCAACTTTTGTACGGAATCGGTCAAAGGAACTGATACAAAATGTATACTACTGTCCTACCGCCACGAGAAATACCCTGAACAGGGTTGCCTCAAGTAGACGAGTCGAAGAAAGGAGGGAAAAAAGGTGTAAAATCAACCGCAACATTTGGCAAACTAAACGCATTTCGTTAGGCGAGGAATTCGTTTACGACCGAAGTACAAAGCGAAATGAGGTTTCCGTCGTTTTTATCTGCGCCAAATGAAATAAAGCCCTTTCCTTCACCCCTAAAATACAGTGGAATATCCCGTTTCCATAACGACCTCCACCGGCATGCCTGGTGTCTGGGGTTTTTCTCGTGGCGGTAGGACAGTAGATTTTCTTCATAACGCTACGAAACTTAGCGCATATTGTGCAAGTACAGGAAAAAGTCGAGGGAATAAAACTTCCTCTAGCACCATTTTTTATTATTCTATTTTTCATTTTTGTGATTATCATTGCATATACACGTCGAAAACAGGACATGATAATCCTCCTAGCTTCTTCTTCTATTCTAATTTCTGTTGCAAGATGCTTGTTAAAACAAATTAAAGTGAAACCGACCATTATAGAGCAACCTTCTGAGAAGAATATACAAGATTTAATAGGATATATAGGCACTGTCTATTTAGCCCATTAATCACAAGAAACAGAATCGAAACATCTGTGAATTTGTAAAAAAAAAAGTTAATCTAGTTACTAACAAGGATTCGTCCTAAGCCGTTCTCATTGTGTAACATAATCATAATCTTGATATAGTAAAGTCCCGCTAATCCAGACTAGATGGGACCGGATCCAGTCCGGATTAAACGGAAAACTTGTATTAAGTGCCTTAAAATGCACATAATACAAGTTTTAGATCGGTAAAGCTATAAACATTGATGGGTTTTTTTTTTTTCATAAATACATACATCTTTTCCTACAGATTAATTTTAGTTTTAATATTACTGTTTGAGTAGACCTAAGTTTTTAACCCTTTTCCTACAGATTAATTTTAGTTTTAATATTACTGTTTGAGTAGACCTAAGTTTTTAACTTACGAACTGATGGAGGATTAACAAACAAAATTTCCTGTCCAGATTAACCGGATGTCCGGACAATCAGGATCCGGATTAGCGGGACTCTACTATGTTGTATCGAAAAGTGGAAGTGGGGGATGCTATTGAATGTTGCCACCAATTTTTTAATGAGAATACTCGTACATCGAATTATCACCTGTTTAGTCTTAAAACTAATATTTAATCATTAATTAGCTTTATGATTTGACAGAAAAATTGCGTAAAATCTATAAACATCTCAAATATTCTATACCTTCTGAGATGAATGAAAACGACAGCCCCTTTACAAAACAGGAGGGGTCGTCTTATTAGATAGCAAAGAAAATGAAACTATTATTAATATAACTATTACGTTTCATCATTTGGATGATGGAAGAGTAACCAAGCTACATAATACCTCCTCCATCCAACTTTGGTTATGTGATTTGTCATTTTTTCCCAAATTAAGAAAAAGGCAAATTCAAATTTGGTACAATTTGCTTTATATGTATAATTGACCATGCATTTTGTAACATATGTATGTACAATCTATCATGAAAATGGCAAATTAGAACGCCATAATCGTTTTTGTTTTCGTTTCTCGAATAAGTTTATTTACAGGTGTGAAAGTTTTTGTAATGTTGGCTTTTTTTTCACTTAAGATTTTCCTTTGTCTCACCAGTAATGAGTGATAGAAACAATGAAACTTAATAGAATAATCGTTCCCATTTGACTATATGACAAAAGACAGCTTCCAAAGAAACGCTCAACTCCCTTCAACAAAATTTTGTAATTTGGACTTTTGTGTCAAATACAAAACATAACGCCAATATATTTATTAGGTTTAATATGCAATATAAGAGGCCAATGAACTTTTTACATCTATTACTTTTCAATGTTTTTTACGTTTTGAAACTTCTCGAAATACTGGAATAAAATTTCGACTAACTGTCACTTGTTAAACCGTCAGTTTCGTCACCGTCTAAAAAAATCGAATCCGTCCTTTCTGCACATTACTATTGTGTAGAAAAGAAGTATATATTGTGTTTGTATTGAAGTTTATATTGGTCGTTTTGTAAAATTAAACACAACATGTATGTATTATTGACTTTTAATGGTTTTTATTTTTATTTTCGTCCCAAGCCAGCAGTGAGATCACGTTACTCTACATACAGGGTTCCCACTTATGTCCGTTACACCCCCCACCCCTTAACTTCTAAACGGTGACAGCTTAAAAGGCTATGCGCTACTCGATTAGACAACTTACAACGCCATCTATTGGCAAATTTTGGTATTAGCGGTCCTATCTCGAGAACGGTACAAGATACGGGGAAAAAGTAAATTACAAAATTGTAGAGCGTCTTCGATTTAGTACGAAAAGACACCTTGAGTGCAATAATGCTGAGAACAAAACGTGTGAAATGAGCATTTGTTTGCTCGCATTTGCGGAAATTTTGGCGTCATGTGACGCGAATAAAAGGAGAAAATGTTATTTTTCGGGAAAAAAATGACCCCATTATACTTTTCTTGTAGAAATAACTCAAACAGCAGGTGTATAGGCCTTTCCGCAACATTTCAGGACGTTCTGCTGTTGCTTGTGTTTGCGCACCAACTATATGCTAAAACGTCTGCTAAGTGAAATTTAAACAAGAACTCAAATCTGCATTGTAGATGACGGAGACCACTTTGAACACCGAAAATAAAGGTATATTGTGATAACTAATTGTTTTTTCTCGTTTTAACCCGTTTAGAGACGTCACAGTTTCGGAAATCGAGAACAATCAAATGTGCACTTTGAACGTTAATTTATTCGTATTAATGTGTACAAGGTATCTTTTTTTACTAAATCGAAGACGTTCTACAATTTCGAAATTGATCTTTTTCCCGTACCTTGTGCTGTTTCCGAGATAGGACCGCTAATTCCAAAATTTGCCGATAGATGGCATTGTAAGTTGTCTCATCGAGTAGCGCATAGCCTTTTTACTATACCTAGACACCAACTTTATGGCCTAAGCTGTCACCGTTTAGAAATTAAGGGGGGGGGGTAACGTATATAAGTGTATGTATTAAGAGATTTCTTTTATCCGTCGCAGCCCTAGTCCGCACGGGGACGGTTAATCGAAGTTTCACTCTAAATAAATGATAGATTTCTTCATATTTTGAAAATCGGACTTCTTATTTAAGATAAGAAAAAAATGGCAAATCGGACAATTAAAGTTGGTCGGAGTGAGTTATAGTTTCTGATTCCATGATGCGAATTGTTTTTATGAGTGAATGCGTTCAATCGTAAATGCATCATGGTAAATCGTTTTCTTTTCCATGGAGAGAAAATACACAGGTGCATGCAGGACACCATCCTATATCAATTAGGTGCACACCCAGAAAGTTGGAACAAAAGAAAATTGTAATCATTCAATCGCAAATAGAATATCATTTCAAAGAACCATTGTCATTTTGCATACTATCTCCATAATGAACCGCCAAGAAGAATAGGAGATGGTGCGAATATTCCAAGACCAAAACTCGAATGAAACAGCTGCGTATTGCATCGATTTTTTTCTCTTAAAAAGATCATCATTTGTTACCATTGCGTGACCGCAGTTCCACATTTTTCCATTCCCTGCCACGACAGGTGCCAGGACAGCTCTGCTCGCACATTCATCATGCGCATTTGATTAGGCGTGCAAAACCGCATGCGATTCTTTCTGTCTAAAATGATTTACAGAGCAAACTTTTCCTTGTTTGCATCAAGAGATCCGCTGATAAATCTGTTTGCGTATCACGCAGGAAATTATTGTCGCCTCCTTTTCTAATCTTGTATTGTCGTATCTTCTCTTTTTTTCGTTTTATTTTAAGCCATATTTTTAGCATTCTTCGAATCGTGTAGTACGCCATGTTTGTTGATGCTACAGAGGTGTGATAATTTTTTTTTTTACTTTTTCGTACAGAGTATACGAAGTTTTGTAATCGTCAAAAAATTCCAACTCGAGATTTTGATGAATCCCCAAGTTTAACACGTCCCTGAGTCCGAAAAACACATTTTTGGAATTATGTCTGTCTGTCCGCGAACACGATAACTCAAAAACGGATTGAGCTAGATAAATGAAATTGGTATTTAG
>BGPR01007658.1:0-69588 GCA_013235015.1 Araneus ventricosus
CTGTGCTGGTTCGGTTGACAGAAACAAACCTTTAAATA
Organism: Araneus ventricosus; assembly: GCA_013235015.1. Lineage (NCBI taxonomy): Eukaryota > Metazoa > Arthropoda > Arachnida > Araneae > Araneidae > Araneus > Araneus ventricosus. The sequence goes on from BGPR01007658.1 coordinate 39, forward strand.
CTCCTGGAAATTCTTTTCCAAACAAATTGAACCTCATATAACAACATAACAACGTACAAGTAAAGCAGGAAGTATACCTTGCCCAGAAGAAAAAATGATAATTGCATTAAACTCACAAGAAATTATCTCTCATCAGAAGATCAACGCCAGAAAAGCCATAGAGCACGATGCGCATCCCAAACAAAAGCTCTGAAGATGTGCGATGAAATGCCATTACCTATATCACAAATTTTCAAGAATGTTGCAATTTCACTTTCCTCCACTATGGAAAGCGTTTGACAGTCCTGATGTTTCCCTAACTGGGACACAAACCAAATCCCTATAGGGTAATCATATGCATACAGCCTTCTGTAACCCGGGAAAATATACGAAAAGGTTATCCTCTCAAGACTTAAAGACCACTGCGGTGAGCATAACATAATTCCAGACGAACAATATGGCTTTCGCCCCCAACACGGCTGCATCCATCAATTGCTTCGGGTCACCAACACCATTACCCATGGCTTCAATAACAAGCTTTATACAGGAGGCGTCTTTCTAGACGTACGCAAAGCTTTTGATAGGATGTGGCACAAAGGCCTCATATATAAACTCATCGCTAACAACCTCCCCTGCTACTTAATTGACATCATCACTCACTATCTTCAAGACCGCACCTTTCAAGTCAAGATTAATAGCATTCTTTCTGAACCAGGAAATATTAAAGCAGGCACACCTCAGGGAAGCATTCTTATCCCTCTTTTATATACAATTTACACGGCAGATTTTCCTAAACAAAACTTCATTATCAACTGCTTCTTTGCGGACGACACAGCCATCCTTGTTCAAGGCAGTACCACCAAATTCATTATTAAAACCCTTCAAAAAGGATTAAATGAAATAGAAAATTGGTGCACCCTTTGGAGAATTGCAATTAACACGGAAAAAACCCACACAGTCATGTTCCGCAAAGGAAATCCCAAAAGAAACCTTTTTCAATGAAAACCTCTCCTGGGACGAAGAAGTTAAATATCTCGGACTCATACTGGACAGAAAACTCACTTTTAAGAAACATATTAAATATAACACTGACAAATTCTGGGCGAAAGTCCATCTCATCATTCCACTTATTGGAAAAAAATCGCCTCTCTCCCTCTCCAATAAATGCCTCCTCTTTAAGTAAGTACTGAGACCTATCCTCACTTACGCCTCCCAAATCTGGGGCCTTGCTGCTAAAACTCACCTCAAGAAAGTCCAAATAATGCAAAACAAACTTCTTCGAATCATAACAAATGCACCCTGGTTCGTCAGGAATAATGCAATTCACAGAGACCTAAAGATCCTGAAAATAGAAGAACACATCAAAAATATCTCCAGAAAATTCTTCGTCAACCTGGCTTCCAACAAAAACCCAACCATTGCTGAACAAGTCAATTTTACTAAATATAACGGCAAATACTCCTACCCATACAAAACTACCAAATGGGCCCTCCCCCTCAAGCCACCCTAACGCTGGACTCTGGTACCCTCATCCCATTTCATATAATTAATCTCTTGTTCATTCAATCTGCTTTTATAGCGTAGCTTTTATTTTATGTTTTCTCTCTTTACGCCTCAGGCACTGGTACAATGTTTTTCACCCTCTTAATGCTACACCAAGTCAGAGTAGAAGTGCCTCGGCACTAGGCTCAACTAATCATCTAATTTCAGTCCGACCAGACCAGCTCCAAAGAGCAGCGACGCCGCTCTGCTCTTCAATCAAAATTGAACTCTGAGAATCTACGCACTTTAGCCAAACTAAGTGTCTCATGTTCACAGTTTTTGCCGAATGGAGGTACGTGGCCCTCAGGGCCACGACGTGCTCCTCACCCCATCGTCTCGTCGCTTCCCAGTGAGTTATAGTAACGGTGAGGGTCGAGTTACCCTTACTGATAATGTGTCGTACCTCTGTCTAAGGCATCGTCGCATGAGTTGCTCGTAATGAGGACCATGATGAGGGGTCACGGTGCCCGATAATTGTCGTGGCGGCAGGATAATTAATGTTTTCCCCGTGCTCTATGGCTAGATGGGAGTAAATCGTTTATGGTTACCATTGCCCTATTTGGTAGTAAATGTGACACAGATCTACAACTTTGGTATCAAGACCAAATACCACACTTCAATTATCTAGCTCGTTTCGTGTCATTTCACTGCTTACGTAGTGGCACACTGTCTGTTATGTTCACATCTATACGAACACAGACAGAACGCCGCCCCATGCCCCCGTGCCTGATAACATTAAAGTACCTGTACCGGTTGGATGGACATGGGACAACGAACACAGACAGAGAGTCAATTCTTTAATTTGTTGGATGCAAAATTAGATACTGATATACGATTCAGGAACTAAACCATAAGCAATATTTCATCCACCTAGCTCGTTGAGTCGTTGCTTTCGGTTGTTCAAGAACAGACGAACATAATATTTCTCATGGAGAGTATTTCTTAGAAAATTTGATAAATTTGTACGTTTTTGGTGTTGAATATGCTAAATTTCATTTGTCTGAATGAGTGCAACCTAGCAGGCTTCTAACCGATTTGCATGTGGGTGAGACGTATAGCACGCATTCCGTCATCACTGGGCTACTAGACACTACCGGCATATTTTTTTATTTTTCACGCCGATTTTTGAAACTGTAACTGTGGGTTGCTCTCTTTGTGAAAACGGAATATTTCGGCATCCCGAAGCTGTTCTTAGGGAAAACGGGATAGGCTACATAAAAATGGGACGAATTATTCCTCTAAGCATATACCAGTCCGTCTTATACAGAGGGTATAACTGGGTATTTTCGTTTCCTTTTTGTAAACAGGGGCATACATTTTAACTAAACCACAACAGCTTTTGGCTGTTTCACTATATTGGCAGTTTTTGAAAACAGCCGACTTCTGAGACTCTCATGAAGTGTAGACACACAAACGTAGATTTGTTTTTCAATTAAGAATACAATTATTCTCAGTTAACATAATTCTTTTTTTACCTTATAGATTATTTAAAGAGAAATTAGCAATACTGGGCTTTTTAACATCTTTAGAATTAAGCAAAATTTGCAATAAATTAACAGAAGAATTAAATAGAAATACAACAAAAAAAATGAGATGACAGTTTTACTTTGCATGTTTACCGTTGGCTTGTTTCACATATTCTTTTAATATTTCTAAATCTAAGAAAACATTTATAAATTATTCTAAAAAGTTTTTTCATAGTAAGAGTGGGATTTATAATTATTTAAATTCTGCCGGAATTAAATTCACCAAAACACACATATTCGAAACCTCAAGAGATACGAACAATTTTTAATGATTTTATTTTCGTTCTTTAATCATAATACATAATGCGAAAAATATTTATTTTTTATAAAAATTTTATTAATTTGATTTAAAAACATTTAGGGGGCTATTTGTTATGCAACAGGGGAACAAATAACAATACAGTATGTAGGAGTTTCTTTAAAGTTATTAGAAGTGAACATATGTTTTAATTATGCGGTTACTAACATAAGTTACAACCAATTGAATAGCACTTAAAAGCTGAACATTTTAACATTTTTTCTGTTTTACTTGATCTGAATGAGATATTGACTCCGAATTTACTGTAAAAATGTTCTTCTGTTAGAGATTTTTTTAAAATTCTGAAAGAAATTAGATTAAAAATAAGTTTAGAGTACTATGTACATACATTTTGCAATGAAACATCTTCATTCTTGAGATTCTGTATATTAGCCTTTTAAAATATTTATATTCCTTACATGTTACAAATTACATTTATCAAATCGTAAATTGTTTCAGGAATCTTATGAACTGACAGAATCTTAAACACTAACAACAATCTATTCCTTGAAAAAAAAGTTTGAGAACTTTTTATCCTTTTTTCTCTATTAAAAATTAATATGCAAACACATTATAAGCTGCCTTTATTATTACAGTGGAACTTTGCTAATTTGAAAGTTTTTAATTCGATTTCGTCGCTAATTAGAATTATTTCTCTGCTCGTCCCTTCATATTCATTTTAACATAATGTTAAAATATCTTATGCAATTCTATTTTTTTTTCCCTTAGTTCGAAGTCAAAACTGAAAAATTGTAATTTTTTCAATTTTATATTTCTGAATTCTTTTCGTTATTTAACTGAGTCCTTTGTGTCCTTAGTGAACATGAATTAATGACATTTTAAGGCCCCTAATTCACTCGAGTAATTTAACTGTTCTACAATATATCCAAACAAAAAAGCAATAAAACATTTCTCACTTTTGAAAATTAATTTGTAAGTATTATCAAAGCAGTAGTAGGTATGTTTATTAAAATTTTTAACAATAAATATTATTAACTTATTTATTAAAATTTATTATTTCTTAAAACTTAAATAAATCGCGGTTATCCAAAACTGTTTCAAATTGGGCACCGCATCGTCTAAGGCCCTGAAAACAATCCTGGAAGCTATGCTTTTAGGGCATAACAGCAAACTTTTAAAGATTTTCATTTTATCTGCCGAAAGAGTAGTTAAATATTAAAAATTGACTAATACATGCAAGTAACTAAGTTTCAATTAAATTTAAACGAATTATTTTGATTGGATTAATCGGCAGATATATATGCGTAACGTCGAATTTTATATTTATTTTTTTTAGTGATTGATAAAATTAAAAGGCCTGTACCTCATAATCACGTCCAAATCAAATTTGTCGAAGGACTGTTTTTTGAAAAAAGGGAGAGAATTGACGACCGCGCTATTATTTTGTGATCCAATGCTTCTATTTTAATTCAGGTGAAACTTATTTAACATTTTGATTTCCCTCTTTTAAATTAATTTCAAAATCTTGAAAACGTAGAACAGTTTCCACTGAACACGGTTTCCAAAAATTTTCTCTCGCGGCCTTACGTCAGATTCTTCCATACCTTGTACGGAATGATGCTATTCTCATAAAAAAATTTAAGGCAACAAATAAATCAAGTTAAATGATAATTTAACTCAATTTACCAAAATAAATTGGCGTCAGCTGCTTCCATTTTGCCTAAAAGTTATGTCATTTTCTAGGCATAACTTTTCATCATCATAAACTAATCATCTTTCGTGGAAAAACAGCAGATAAAATTCAATGGCGTCCCAACTCTGACCTGTATCTAATTGAGTGCAATTATTAACCTTGAGACCTTTTCTCAATAAATCCATTTAGTATTCTTAATTCTTGCACAGAAAGTGAAAGTTCATTGCCCAAACGGAAAACTTAACCCATTATGTATTTACCATTGCCTCTTTTCTGGGACACTTGTTTTCTTTTTATTATCACCTAAGCAGTGCAATTTTTTAATTTAGATTGTATCTAAATCTTGAACTGACTGTTATAAATATTACATATCCAATAAAAATCACTTTTCTAATTAACAAGATAATTAATTCTAATAAAAAGTTAATTAATTAAAAATTCAAATTAAAAAAAATTGACATAGCGTTTTCTTTCATATTTCATTTCTGCTATAAAATAAATGAAAATACTAATAAAGGGAATTTTGTTTGTGGAAGAGTCAAAAATACAAAAATAATAACAGACAACGATAAGAAGTAAGAATCTGGTGGATGACTTCATCAGAGGCCATTCATCCACTTTGTTTAAAAGACTGTTTTTAATTTCTTCTTTGTGGATAAATGTTTTTCTTTCTAATACATTCCGGAATGGGTTCAGGCCTTAGAGGATAATAAATCATTAGACCTTAAAGTCTTTTTCCTCTACAGAAAACCTATTCCAGTTTTGAATCTGCATGGATGAATGGCCTCTGATGAAGTCATCCACTTGATTCTTACTTCTTATCCTTGTCTGCTATTTTTTTGTATTTTTAACTCTTCCACAAATAAAATTCCCTTTATTAGTATTTTTATTTATTTTGTACTTGGCAATTTTTTTCCTGTATGATATTGATGCACTTGCGCACACCAATTAAATTGCTTATATTGATTAGTCTTGTTGGATATTCATCCTTATTCTTTATCTTTTTAGATGTTCAATCATTTATGCCATCATACAGATGTAATTTTTTTTTGAAAAATAAATAATAGAGTTTTGGTATGTAATGTGTCAATTTCACTGAGAAATATTAATCAAGTATTTCATGCTGGCTAAGAAATAATCACAGAAGTGAAATTTGGGAAATTTTTCAGATGAAATAAAAGTAAATTGGACACAGTTATGCAGTGAAGGAACTAAATTCATAAGACTCATTTTGAAATAAAGCTCTTGCAAATTAGTCGAAATAAAGGTCCTTGTCTTAAATTTTTACAAATTTAATATTTGTATGACAATAGTCTGTCATGCAAATCCAGTATTCTATTATAGGGTGAATCGAAGTTGGTTTCATTTCAAACGAAATTTAACCCACTTCTGCTCAGTTTGCGATAGTAAACCTGCAATTTCTCTTGATGACGGCGAAATAAACGAACATGTGCTAAGAAAGGAGAAAAATGAAGAGGAGTAAGAAACAGACGAAGTATGCAAACTAGGGATGGGGAAAACCTACCGGTTTAAACTGAAAACCGGATTTTATTTGTTTCGGTTAACTGGTTTTTACGGTTATATTTTGCCCCGGTTTAAACCGGTTATTTTTTAAATCCAAAAACCGGGTCGGAAGATAGGCTCGATTTTAGATTCGACTAGACTAAAATTTTATAAATATTTATTTAACATTTCTATTTATAATTATTTATCATGTTTGTATTTTATTTTATTTATATTAATATTTGTATTGTAATACTTATATTGATTTATATTACTTACTTAGATTGTTTTGTATTGTACTTCCTAAATTTATATATTGTATACTTCTATTGTATTAATCTAATATTTGTATTGGAATTTTTTTTTGACTCGCGACATGCTTTACACCCTTTGGGTAAGCAAGGCCGGAGTGGGCAATAAAAAAAAATCCGGCGTCCGCAAGGTCCCGTTGTTGTCGGTTAAGAGAAATTTTACTGTTCTTATCTAGAAGCACTTAAATTTAAGTCTGATATTTGAAGAATTAAAACAATATAAAAGATGAGACCGAAGAATTTTTTTTAATTCCCAACTTTAGGAGAAAATTATAAAATTTCTGACATATGCTTTAAAACATTAGATATATAAACTTTACACTCAAAGAAGAAAAGACGCCGTAAAAGGTGTAAAAATATATTAAGAAAATAGATGAAAAATATAAAACAAAATTTTTTAAGTACTATAATATAAAGAAAGTATAAAACTCTATCATTGAAAACAATTAGAATGAAGATGAAAAATTACCCAATCTAAAGCTAAAAAAATCACAATCTCTTAAATAATTAAATAATCTAATCGTCTATTATTACAAAAACAGAAATACAGATAAAAGATATGATAATTACCTAATCTAAAATTCTGAAAACTTAAAGAACAAATAATAAATACTAAAGGAAAAATAAGACCGAAACAGACTTCCGGAAGTATAAAATTGCTTCTTCTGGATAAAAACAGATAATCTTAAATAATTCTTGATTAAATTTGGAAAAATAACATCATTACCCAAGCGGTGAAGAAAATTTTTAAACCTTGTAACTGAATTTGAAACAAAATGTGAAGATTTTGGAATTTTAGGTTCTTTTTTGATTTTCTCGGTAAATATAGAATGGATACGTAATCACATTCAAATGGAGGTTTGGCACAATGTCCTTTTTGAACTAAACATACAATTTTTGAAAGAATGGAGATGGGTTTCTTTCGGCCTATATAAAATTTTATCTTGTATATTTGCTCAAATTATTTGTATTTAGGGGGTAAATAAACGAGACATTTGAGTTTTGTATACCAACAATTGAAATTTTTGCGTTTATCACATGCTTGTTGTATCCTCTTCATACATATTCTGCTGATATGCATCAAATGCGCTGCGCCAATTCAATTTTGAAATCCTTAGATTAAATTTTCCTTCAATAAAATATTATTTGAGGTAATTTGAATCTCATTGCTCAGTTCATTTTTAATTAATTAAGCAATTTACTAGAGCACATGAAAAAATTTGCTTGAAAGCAGTTAAGGTTTCAGGTTTACTCGTGGCAGACTTACTGGAGTATGCATCTTTCAGGAGAAAAAAGGATGCGGCACCACAGCACATCGTGACACAGTGTGAAGGTAAATGAATGACAAGATCAGGGTAATCATGTGACTGCGACGTCACATTTAAAATTAAGCATATCTCATTAACTGATTGAGTTGTCTAATCTGACACCTTCACATTTAAACACAGATGAGGATCTATTAACAATAAAGTTATTTGCTAAGAACATTAATTTCCCTGCAGTATAATTTTGAATTTCAAATTTATATAGCTTATACAGGGTGGTCATAAATTATTTGACCCAAACTTAACAAAAACTAATAATGTTACAACTGCTGGTTTCTTTTTAAATGACAGCGCATTAAAAAAAATTTCAGATAGGTAACGCGCAGTTATGGTGGTCTTAAATTATTGGACATCTCCCATTTTTGAGAACCATTATCTGCGAAATTATTAAAGCTAGAAGAAAATTTAAAGCATGTATTTGTAGGGAATTTTATGCTCTTTAATTTGTTAAATAAATTGTAATTTAAAAAATGAATAGTTTTCGAAATATTCAAGAAAAACTAAAGAAGGCAACCAGAAAAAGCTCATGGGCGTCTGCTGATTGGTAGCCATTGCGTAATGAAATCTCTCGCTGTAGCAAATTTAGAACGCCGTAATGGTACGCCACCTATCTGAAAAAACTTTTTTATTTGCTCTCATTTAAAGATAAATGCAGTTGTAACATTATTAGTTTTTTTATTAATTTTTAAATGGGTTCAATAATTTATGACCACCCTGTATTCAGATAAAAACGTGAAAATTAATTATTTGATTTTAGTGTCGTGTCCTTCAATTACTTCGCAATTGTTGAACTATTACGTTTTACATGTCATAATGACATTTCAAAGAAACTCTTTGTTCGATTTAATTGCCCAAACAAAGCTTGAAAATAGTTCATTACTCGTGCAGAATCGAAGCAATTGTTAGCTGAAAAAATTACCAGTTATGAAATAAATTTTCAACACATGTTCATGCAAACGACTTAATCAACTACAGAATAATTGAATAATTAGATCAAAATTACGATTTAAGACATCAACAATACACAAGCGGTTCGGATCTGAGATCATTTACGAATTCATGAATAATCTTTTCTCAAAATGAAATATATAATTTTTATTATTTTCATCTCACCATTGGTAAGTACCGTAGAAAACAACTTTAATTACAAGAAAATACAAGCTTAAATCTGCCAAGTTTTTATGAAAAGCATCTCAGAAAGCTTACTCCAAATCCTATATGTATGCGCTTGGTAATACTCTAAATCCTATACAAGGGGTGGGGAAGTGTTTTGCACTGAAAAGCCCCATTAAATTTCGGCAGTTGGGAAAAAGGCCGCACGAGCAAAATTTTGAAGTTTATTGTTCTGTAATTATTATTATATTAAAGACAAGTATATTTTTCAATGCGAATTGTAAATAACTGGTAACGCCACTTAAGAAACTCAAAAAGGCCTCATGCGGCCTTAAGTCTGTAGGTTCCCCACCCCTGGATCCTATATGCATGCGTATTCTTTTCAGAAATCCTCAAACTTTAATGCAATAGTGTTGGAATTTTAAAATTCTTGGCTTTTCATAACAATGAACTAAAATTTACAAATTACAAAAACGTTTGTGTAGGCAAAAACAATAGGTAGAAACAAAATAAATACCGCTTAAGTTTGTCTGTCTTCAATTGAATGGTTCGTTTTACTGTTCTTGGTTTTCAGATTGAATTATTGATGCATTTTAATATCGAATATGTATTGTCTGTGATTAAATAATAATACTTAATGGTGATTTTTACACATCTTTCAACAGCCCAGAAATCGAAGTTACTTATTTCATTTCAATCGTGATAGTAATTAACATTCATTAATTTAGAAGTTACTAGTGTTTAATAAAATACAACTTCGCAAAATTCTGTATTAATGTTCACTTATAATAATTTTGCTGGTGTGCAGAAATTCATTACTCACGACAACCTCGGAAATAAATGATTTTATTTGACAATTTATCTTCCTTATTAATCAATGTAATCTTCTTAAAAGATGGTCGTATATCAAAATTTAGAGTGTCTGTAGACACTCTAAATTTTGATATACGATCGTCTTGAAAGACTTTTTACAATATATTTTGAATTTTTATTCAGAAATGTGTTCGCGGAAAAATTCTAAGAGCACATTTTTCGCCTAATGGAGTCAAATCGTGTTCATGTGAAACATGATTTGACTCACACACGACTGCATCTTAAAAATTTAATTTTGGAATCTATTCTATATCTTGTTCGAGGATAAAGCAAGTGAAGTCACAGCACAATGTAAGGTAATACACAGTTAGATACACAGTGATGTTTGTCATCTGACTGTGATTTCAGCTTACATACAACTTCATTGTACTGGCAATTTTTGTAAATAACTAATGCGTCAGGTCTTTACTTATTAAAACTATTTTAAAAAGTTAACAAAATGAAATTCGCATCATTTCCATATCTTTGGAGGCTCTAAAAACTGAAAAAGTAAATATGCAAGCGTTTCTTGCTAGCGTATGTTTTAAATGATCTCTTCCTAGTATTTTTCGATGATAGTGGCATAAAATACCTATATATATCCTGTATATTTTATACGTAATTAGGTATAGGCTTTAGAAGCTATGAAGTTATAAAGCTGCTTTTCATAAGTAAAAATGAATATAACACACAACAAAATTGTATCCTCAGATCCACCGAGGAAATGGGTTTCCTAATAAAAAGAACTAATGAGGTTAAAATTTTAAGTATTTGAGCTCGAAAATTTATTTGAAACAACACATCTTTTTAATAATAATTGAATTCAATAATTTTCAAAGGAAGACGGTATGTTAAAAAGGGTTTTAAAATATGTATTTACATTCTTTCGCAAGATATTAGCAAAAATTATATTGTGTTTGTACAAAGAGAATTCTGTCTGTATCAATGGCAGCAAAAATCCCCATTTCAAATTTCATTATTTCTTCTTTCTACATCAATCCTATTAAATAAGAAAGAGGTAAAAATGGGATAATAATAACATGTAATTATGACCCCCCCCTTGCTTTTTCTTGATTTGTCACAATTTCCATGTAAAAAATAGAAACGCTTGGATTTTACTTTGAAATATTTTAGACAAAATTATATTTTCTGCATTATGATTTCATGGAAATTGGGTTCTCTAAACATAGGTGTTGCATGAAGACTCTGTCCTAGCAATAAGTTAATTTTGACCACCTTGCTTTTCATTGATTTGTCACATTTTCTATACAAAAATAGAAACACTTAGTTTTTTCTCTAAAAGTCTTTAGACACAATTATTTTCTCTGCATTATGGTTTCATGGAAATTATGTTCTCTAAACGTATGCATGCAGACCCTATTCTAGCCAAAGCCATGAGGATGACAAGACAGGCGACTGCAAAGGAAGGCGATCCAGTACAAAGGAAATCAAGGACCCCATGGGTTACTAAAAAGACAAACTATCCAATAATCAAGTAAAATAATCAAGTATAGAATATCAAACAAGCAGCAAATTTAACAATTATTCAAATTAAATTTGCCCTAAAGTGACAAAATTAATTTAACAAAATGTGGTTTCGGGGCCGGAGGATTCCAGGCTTGAAACCCGATTCCACCGAAGACCTACCGTCTATGGGACCTGTTTCACACTAAATCATGTATAGTATCTAAACATCCTCCCGCTGTCGTGGTGTCGAAATTTGGAGAGGGTTGACAGACCAGGTGCTCTCCTCGTCATCTAATTGCGGTTCAAAATGACGATTTCCGTCCCGTGATAGTCCTCGTGTTGCTTCAGAACGGGACGTTATTAAAATTATACCAACTTTTGAAGTTAGTGCATTTTTAAATATGTAGATAACCCCTTATGGAATTTTCAGCCATAAAATCTTTTAGAATGTAAATTAGTACCATTTGTTTTAATATACGATGAACGACGACAGAATAATGGTGAGCGGTTCGCTTTTTTCCGCGAATGTACGACATCAAGTTAATTTTGTAATATATAACCCACTTGTTTTATACTAATAATATTACAACGCAGAACAACAGAAGAAATCGTACAGTTAGATGTCAAGCGTGATTACTCACATCACGTGGCTGTCACATGTCTCAACATAAAAAATAAGAACAGGCATTAAGTATATTACAGCTTCTGCAAACCAGCAATTTTTCACTCTTTTAACAAACGGCAGTGTAAATGAAACTTTATATCAAAGAGAGCATTTTTTGAATGAAAATAGCTGGAATTAAAATTTACCGCACTTCTTTTTCTCTTAACGCATTAATACCTAACATGTGGTCGCGTTGGCGTAGTGGCAAGGTCATAGCTTCGGGGCCGGAGAACTCTAGGTGCGAAACCAAATTCCACTGAAGATCCGCCTTGTATGGAGCCTGCTGCACTTTAAGGTCCGGTGCGGACTAGCCGATTCGTGTCGTTGAAGCTATAAAAATAGTAACCCCCCATTTCCCCTGTGTGTCTCCACATGGGGCATGTGGATTACTATTGTTACTTTTATAGCTTCAACGACACGAATCGGCTAGTGTACACTGGGCCTAATCATACGTAGCGGACAAACGTCCTTCTGCTAATATGGTGCCAATTCAGGTGTCGTCCTTTGACCGCGGTTCAAAATGACGAGATCCATACCAAACTAGGCATAGCGTTACTCCAAAAATAGACGTTAATATAACTGAACTAAAATAAAGTGACTATTATAGGTGATGGCGAAGTGACAGGGAGAGCGCGGAATGGGGAAGAGTTAGTGTATACAAGTTATAATTTAAGTCCTCGTGTTGCTTCAAAACAGGACGCAAACTAAACCAAACTAATGCGTAGCGTCCGTTTTCAGTGATGCTTCTAAAATGCATCGTAAACTCACAATTATTTTTACAAAAAATGTCTTGAAGTATTCGTGTCTTCTGTATGTCGTGTCCATGGCAGAACGTATCAAGTGTTCGGTTGATAATGTATTCTTTTTATTTTCAAGTCAGACTCGCAAGTAGTTTTTTACAATGTCAAGAAGAAAAGGGTTTGTTTGCACAATTATTTATCAGATAATTTACTTGCATTTAGCAAATGTATCTGTATATACAATTGTAAGAATATGTTTTGGTTTGAAGTTACAAATAATTTTAGATTTCGATAATATTTTAAGCATTTCGCAATACGCACCTGGAAAGGAAGGCTTGGCATTGGGATGGAGGGGGGGGGGGGGGGCATTTAACATAATTTTTTCAGACAGGATTTTTTTGTCAGTAATTTTCTAATTGGTACAAAATATTATTGAAAAAACGCGAGTTTTGCATTAATGGGTTAATAAACTTGCCAATGTGAACGAGACTCATACGAAACAGACCAATTTTCGAATAATAATAACTGGAATTAAAATTTACTGTATTTCTTTTTTTTTCTCTTAAATTACTAGTAGTATTTCAAGCCTTTCTTTTAACAGTGTAATAATACTAATCAGTCATTTTACAGTGTAATAATACTAATCAGTCATTTTAGAACAAAAACATCTGATGCATTTTTTACGGCATCGAATTTACCGAAACAAAATCTAAGATTCTTAAAATTAAATGACCATGAGAATATTCTATTTTTTATTAAATTTGTATACATCGGAAGCATATTCTATGTCTATGATTTCTTGATAATTATGTTCAATTTTAGACGAAAGCGCATCAGTTTTAGATGAATCGAATGAAGATACATTGAATGAAGACTCGTCACTAATGGTCAACTGGAATCGAACAGACGGACCCTGTTCCGGCCTGTACGCTAAGCGATTCTTCTTCAATGGTGGGACGTGTTTTATACTTACACTGCCAGAAATTTCACAACCACTGTACAATTGCTTGTAAGTACTATTTTCTGTACCAACAATGAGGAAACTTTTGATTTTTGCACCCGATATTCAAAATTTTAAACTCTCATCAAGATTGAAGTCTCTTTATTTTCCTTAATTCTGAACATTTTTGTCTATTAATATTTGTGCGATATAGTATTAATATGAATAATATACAGGGTGATTATAATTAAGTTGCACTTTCAAAAGGCTGTAAAAAAAGAACCATTGGTCAGAATGACCTGATATTTCATCGGAGCATACGTGAAGCAATGGGAATTTGTTTTGAGAAAGAGAAAAAAATAGTTCAAAAGTTGACCGATAGATGGCGCTGTACTCGTGATAAGATGCTAAAAAACGATTGCTTTAAAAGATATGCTAATTTTACGATGCTAATTAAAAGACGTGACATGCGCACCGCACATTATACGTGTGATAAAAAAAGAGGGGAACATGCAGTTCTTGTTATTCTGCATCTGAGAAGGTAGTTATGACTATCATTGAACCATCGGACTCTGCCTGTGAAGCTTTTTTACAAGAACAGTAACTGTGCGGCAATCTCATTGAAGAAATTCCTTTACATTAAAGGGTTTAAGAAGCGGCTCTGGTCCGATGACTGCATTCGGTCTGAAGAAGATGATTGATAAATTCAAAGAGTCCTGTTCAATTGAAGTGAAATGTGGCAGAGGGAGGAAAGTAATTGCTTCGACGTCAGTGGAGGATGTGGCTACAGCATTGCAGGAAGCATCAAGGAGTGGTTTGGGAACGTGCAGTGCTCGGGGAATTTCCCGAACTTTAGACATGCTTGTCAGCACGGTTCGTAATTTTTTACGAAACATCCTGCAATGATATCCATTCAAAATTATGCATGTTCAGGAGTTGGTTCCTGCTGACCTCCGAAAACGAGAAGCTTTCGCCCTGCAATTTCTTGCTCGAATGTAAGTGGACAATGCATGACCATGGAATATTTTGCGCACAGATGAAGCTCATTTCCATCTCCAAGGTTCTGTCAATACTCAAAATTTCTGAATATGGGCAAGAAAGAATCCGTTCCAAATGCAACCATTGTCTCTTCATTCTCAAAAGGTCACTGTGGTGCGGGTTTACGGCAGCATTTATCGTTGGCCCTTCCTTTGTCGAGGAGATTGGTCCTTCGGGTCCTGTAACTGTACAGTCAATGGAACACGTGCGAAACCAGCTCATTCGAGCACTGCAACAGCGAGGATGTGTGGATAGCACAATTTTTATGCAAGATGGCTCTCCTCCGCACATTGCAACACCAGTGAAGCAGCTGTTGAATCTGCATTTTGGAAATGACAGAATTATCAGTCGCCATTTCCCAACAGCCTGGCCGCCACGATCACCTGACCTGAACCCTTGCGCCTTCTGGATGTGGAATTACAAGATGTTGTGTACGGGGGGTCCGTTTGCGAACTTAGCTGTGTTGAAAAACCGCATTACTCAACATATTCACAATATCACCACTGAAACACTCCGATCTGTTGTAGAACATGCTGTTTTGCGCTTTCAGCTCATAGAAGAAAACAGTGGACAGCATATTGAATATTTCTTAAGCAAGTCGAAGCCGACTTCCTTCTCTTTATGGTTTCATCAGTTTTTGCTTTATCTACGGTTTATGGCCTAGGGACAATTAAAAACCGATTTTTTTTCCTATACGCTGTGGCACCACCTTGTCGTGGTGGTTGGGCTTTGAGCAAAGAGTGCCGCAATAACATGTCACATCTTTTAATTAGCATTTTAAAATTAGCATATTTTTTAAAGCAAACGTTTCTTAGCATTTTATTACGAGTATAGTATGCCATATATCTGTCAACTTTTGAACTATTTTTTTTTCTTTCGCAAAACAAATTCACATTGCTTCACGTTTACTCAGATGAAATATCAGGTCATTCTGACCAGTGGTTCTCTTTTTACAGCCTTTTGAAAGTACAACTTTAATTATAATCACCCTGTCCTATAAAATAAATATATCTTATCTATTCAATTATAAAAAGTAAGATTAAGACTTTGTACATAAAGAAACGAGCATGCGACCTGAGACATAGGCGCGGATAACGGAATGAACGTCTCACAGTAGCATTGGAGGAGTTAGAAAACTTCCTCAAACAGACTTGACAATTTCCATTTAAGTACTTCCGGTCGACTTTCTGGAGACCAGTTCCACTTCAGATTAAAGGACAAAATCTTAAAAAGTTTTGAAATAATTTTAAAGAGTTCTGCAGCTTTAACAACCGAGTTACCACTGTCTAAACTGCTGCACTCGAGAGTTGACTCTCAGTCACCATTCTAAACGGTGAATCATTTTGACGTTCCTTAATTTCGATGGTTAAAAACTACCTACAAAGTTGTAAGAAGTTGTAGAATAATTTTTCACGAAAATTGAACTTACACAAACATATTTTTTACGTTCCAAAGCAATAATATGAGCTCATGTAAATTAGTGAATAATTATAATTACTTTTCAGAGTGCAAAGGGCTAAGTATTCGACATTGAGAATTTAAACAACCGAAATATTGAAATTGCATTTATGAAATCAACCCTAAAATAAACAAAATAATAATATTATCTTAAAGAGTATTTACTTTAAGTTCATCGAGAAAAATAGTTTCAAGGGTATTTACTTCTGATTCGATTTTAATATGTATTATCAAAACTAATTACTACGAATAGTTATTTTTTATTATTATTCATAGTAATAGTAATAATAAAATGATTATTTGTAGTAAGGGGACAAAGATTATTTTAGAAGTGCACTTTGAAAGGGCCTTCCTTTATTTAGTTTGCGGAAATCCTTTAAGGCTTTGTGTTCAACGAAAAATATTTTTATCGCGTAAAAAGGCCAAATAGCGTAGAAATGTGTAACAATGCCTTTAATTTTTTATCTACTAATATTTAAGGAGGCTGAGGTGGTCTAGTGGTAAGGTCCTGGATTTGGGGCTGGAGGTCTCCATGCTTGAAACCCGATTTCACAAAAAAATCCGTCGTATATGCGGACCCGCTTCATGCCAAATCATACACAGTGGACAAAACCCTTCCACTGGGGAGGCGAGGAAGCCCAGAGAGGGGGCACCGCCCTGCGACCACGGCTCAAAATTACTAGTTCCGTCCCAAAATAATGTTGTTTCAAAATGGGACTTTAATATAACTAAACTACTCATACTTAATGAGAAAAAATACACGTTAAAGTAACCAAATTTATCTATGTGTACTTAATGACAAAAAAGTGATAACGGAAAAAATCAAAATGTGGGCTAGTGATTGAGTGTCATTCAGGGTGATGAAACAGATTAAGAAAAGAAAACGTGGAAAAGCAAAAATTATCAAGAAGTGATTGCACGCCTCTTCTGGCAAAACATCTACGGGAAGTGACGTAGGAACATAAAAAGGAGAGTTATAAAAAGTAAGCGTTCAAATTTCGGACCCGTGCTCTAAGCACTTACTGCCGATAACACCAGAGCATCCGCTTCTGACGGATAGTCTGATTGCACCTTGTTATACATCATTTAAAGCTGTAAGTAATAATCAGTTATATGCTATAACTTCGTAAAAGTAAATTCTGACTCTTTATGACTATTTTAAATCAACACTTAAGCAGTTCCATGAGTGTCACTGCATTTCATCACATCGGTGCTGGAGTTAAGTCACTACTGAACCGTGCTCTGTGTTAACCTCTGTTTTTGCCTTTTGCAGCCATTCGGTCCAAGTTTCTTATGGATTGAACTTCCTTGCTTTCGAGATACTGAAATTCGATTCTAATTAAGCAATAATGAAGATATTTAATGAAAATGTTGAACAATCGAAAATAAATTTAATAAAAAAAGTTTTTAAAAATACGCATTTATTAATGAATTCAGTAGAATTTTTTCAAATTATTTTCCTCTTAATAATCTTAATGTATAATTCCTCATTATAAAAACTATACAATCTTGAAATCAATTTTTCTCAAATTGAACACTAGGTGGGGCCACACGTATGGCATCCAATTTTAATTTAATTTTTTTAATGATTTGATTAACTAATGATTCAGTTCTGAATATGTTAAAATAGTGTATTTTCACCGACAAAGACAAATATAGAAAATTTCAAAGCACATGAAGAAGTGAGTGAAAAATAGCTCATAAAATTCCAGCTTTATAAACATAAAACAGGTTAAGTTGAATAAAAAAGGTTAAGAACAGTGCGTAAAGAAAGAAAATGCAGTAAAGCACCGTTTGTACGTCTTTCAAGACTTAATAAACAACTTCGATCATTACAAATTCAATGCTACTAATGCATTTAAAAGTGATAATTTTTAAGTATTTTAAGCTAGAACTAGTTTATTACAATACTAGGGAGTTACCCCTGCTGCTCGCTCCGCTCGCCAACCCGCAGGAATCACGTTGGGATTCCTTTAAGATCACTACGTGATCCCAGCTCGCTCGCCGTACAGCTACGCGTTTCTGAAAGTAACAGGAAATACTAGCAGAAGTACTTAGTTATCACTTTTAAATGCATTAGTAGCATTCAATTTGTAATGATCGAAGCTGTATATTAAAATTTCGATATTACGTTTTCTCAATTATATGTCGTTTTGAGTCAGTCCCTCGAAAGACGTACAAACGGTGCTTTACTGTATTTTCTTTCTTTACTCACTGCTGTTAAACACTCTTATTCGACTTAACTTGTTTCATGTTTCTAAAGCTGGAATTTTATGATCGATTTTTCACTCACTTCTTTATGTGCTTTGAAATTTTCTATATTTGTAAGTAACATTAATTACTAAAAGTAATTTTTTTTTATATCCTGGCAACATTTCGTGTATTTTCCACTTGAATTTATTTCTTTTTTCCAAAAACGTACCAGTCAAAAAGAACACAACTATGCTCCTGTAGTTTTCGAAAACTTCTCTCTGAACACAAAAACGCTTAACAATTCTATTTCATTCATTGCGGCTGGATCTTCTTACGAATGATTCTTCAACAGTTTCATTTCCCTTCACTTATCGTTCTCGACTACTTGATTCATAAACCAAACTCTACTCATTTTGTTCAAACTATCTAACGCAAAAGACATTTCTTGCCTCAGACTTTCGGCCGATTCAAACATGTAAACAACGCAAACTTCTGAGCTGTTGCCAAACGCCGATTAACAAATTAGGCCCGATTTTGCGTCTACGAAGGCGTTTTCATATATATGGATAGTACGCAAAAATATTATTAAATATTTAAATTGAACACTTATCTTAAAAGTGAGGAAAATCTTACCTTTATTGCATATCTTGAGTACTAATTATAAATTTCTTATTTTGTACAATCTATGTACATGTAGATTGGAAATGACATGGAGAAAAAGGATGTCATCCCTCATTCCTCCCTACTTTCTATGAAAAGTTTCCCCCTTGATAGTAAGGGAGAAATAATGACTGAGGGAGAAAACTGCGAATTTTATAGAAAGAGATAAAACTAGGGATGGCGGTTATTGCGAAAATAACCGCCGGTTAATAAACCGGTTTCCGGTTGTGTTTTTTATATAAAAAATAAACCGCCGTTTTTGTAGACAAAAAATTTTATTAATATTGTTTTTACAGGAAATCAATCCATTGGCCAATATTTATCTGTTCATACTCTTTCAGCAATCCGCCAACCAACAGACGCTACGAAGAAGCGGTTTTCGTTGATTGGCCTAAGATGATGAAATTCAAAGCTTCATAAGTTGGTAAATTTTAATCTAATCGAACATAAAGTCGAGCCTATCCGGCTTTTTTACCAAGTTATTGGATTTTAAAAAAGTAACCGGTTATAACCGGGGCAAAAAATAACCGCAAAAGATCGTTTAACAGAAACAAAAAAAGTCCGGCTTTCGGTTAAAACCCGTAGGTTTTTCCTATCCCTAGAGAAAACGACGTTCAATCGAATCTTGAGTCGTTATTACGAATTATTTTATGATTATAGTGGTTACGAATGAATAGGGGCTGTGATGAAACGACGTAAAAATGAGAAACATATAAACGGTGCTTTCCTGTATTTAACCCCTTCTTGGTCGGGGTCGCCTGTCATGCGACGAAGAGAAAAATTGCATCGTTTAAAGTAAATTCGTCGCTACTTACGCGCCTCGCTATATTCCGCGATTATTTGTTGTATTTCTGAATATTGCTAAGAAACAGCACAAATAATGCTACTTTCTTCATGTTTTCGCGGTGAGATTTCCCGCCTTCAATTTAAAACATAATCATTTTGTCGGAGATTCGAAAAAAAATCTGACAAAGATGGGGTTAATTACATCTGATCATATATAATCTGACTGGCTGAGTCTTTGTACAATGATGAGCAGAAAGATGAGTTCAAGCCTTCAAAAAATCTGTTGCGTCAATAGGATGTGAACTCATCACTCTGGTCAAGTTTAGTTTAATGAAAAGTGATAATATCAGTCCATTGTCATCCGAGCTGACTCTCAGCAATTTAAAACGGAGTCATTTCAAAGACGATACGGCCGCGGTGGCCTAGTGGTAAGGTTTTGGGACCGATGGGTTTCAGGTTCGAAACCCGATTCTACTGAAGATACGCTTGTATCAGGCATGCTTCTTGTTAAATCATACATAGCGTGAAGCCTGGAGAGAGTGTTCCAGCTCAGGTATCGTCCTCGTCATCTGACCGCTGTTCAAAATTACGATTGTCCGTCCCGAAATAGCTCACGTGTTACTTTAAATCTGGAGGTTTATTTAACTAAACTATATTAAAGACAATACATTCATTTTCTAAACGTAACTGCGCAAGTCACCTAATATCTAGTTGCATGTGTCTTACAAGATGCTTAATGGATTCCGAAATTAAATTGACGAAGCTTATCATGTGAGTAAAATGTTTCTTCCTTCAGTGATCTTGAGATTCCGGAAAAGAAAATTCTTCGTTTAATCCATAAGTTTAGCTGCGAATGCTTTTGATCTCTAAAATTCATATACTTTACTGGGAAAAGAATTCAGCATAAGAAATTTTAAAAGTAAATATGAAAACTATCATCACACTGATGCAGCTATTCAATAGTTTCGTTTCTAAAGACCAATATTCAAGGATAAAAATATTTTGACATTCATTGGAGATATGAAAAGTGGCTTTCCTCCCCTTTAGAAAGCAGTTTAAGAAAGGAAGTAGCAAGTAAACTGAAGCATACGCTAGAAAAATTTCTTTTAATGGGCTGTAGGACCTTTAACAACGAAAAAGCATCTCACAAACAGAAAATGTTCTACTATTTATGACCTAACTTGAAAAATTGCAACTATTATGATTATTTAGAGTATTTAATAGATTTTTGTAGCACGATTACCTGACGAATGTTCCTTCATAAATATGAATTTTAAAGGCAGTGTAATCAATTTAAAAATTGCAAATGTATACAGGGTATCCCAAAAGAGTGGAACAAGCATTTATTTCTATTCCTTAAATATTGCACATAGACATATACTTTGAGTTACAAAGTATTAAATAAGTGGAGGATGTAAATAAAAAATAAAATTTGTATACGATCCTCTTAAAGTAAATGTGTCAATAAGTAAATTCTGTATAAATTTTTCGACATGGATTTCGCTACCGCGCAAGATTTAAAAAAAATCTACGCAACTCAGACAAACAAATGTTATGAAAATCCAGTCACAATAACACAGCTAGAAAATCATGCAATATGATAAATATTAAGATATGTTTAA
The DNA here is from genome assembly GCA_013235015.1 of Araneus ventricosus. NCBI lineage: Eukaryota > Metazoa > Arthropoda > Arachnida > Araneae > Araneidae > Araneus > Araneus ventricosus. The sequence goes on from BGPR01007658.1 coordinate 21,710, forward strand.
CTTAATTTTAAGTGCTTATATTATAACTATAAAGTTTTTTTAAAAAATTAGAAGTCCGATACTAAGCACTGAAAACCAACCATTTGATTTTGCATGATTTTCTTCATTGTGTTTGTAAAAATATAGCTGGAAAATTTCGAAGTGATGCGATGAACAATATTTTAAATCTCCTGCGCGAAAGATTCTGAAAATGTAGTTTTGAGAAATATAAAAAAAGTTTTAAAAAAGCACTCACAAAACTTCTATATGCATGGAGGGAGATTTTAACTATATCATCTATACTAACTAAAGTATAAACTGTGTAATGGCTTAAAATTTGCAGACTGATTTTTAGTTTCAAATAAAAAGAATCTAAAATGGAAAGTTTTTAGTTATATTAACGTCCCGTTTCCAAGCAACACGAGGGCTATTTTTTGGACGTAATTTTACGTAATTTGTAATCGTAGACATGTGACGAGGAAGACACGTGAGCTGGCACCCCGTCTCCGAACTTCCGCACCACACTAGCGGTAGTGCATCTTGCCCCCTAAGTAAGAGTTAACGTGCATCAGGCCTAAATACACGGAGGATCTTCAGTGGAATCGTGTTTCGAGCCTACCACCCTCCAGGCCCGAAGACAAGACCTTACCACTAGGCACCGTGGCCTAGGAAGCCGTTAAGGTTTTATAGCCCCTTCAGATAATTTTCTGAGATTTCTAAAGAAAATTATTTGAATTGTTTGTTCTAATTCAATTTAAAACTTTTTTACAGTTGTGCTAACGGATCCATCAGGGCTTCAGATGTGAATACAAACAATTAGATTTCTCTTATCCCCCATCAAAGTATGTATTATCTTATATTGTATTCGTATGTGAAGTACTTCACTTTTCATTCGAAATTATAGCTATTATATAAGAAAAGAATTTTTACTTCTAGTAATTACTACATTATTTTATTGAAAATTTTAATAATATGATTAAAAATATCAATTGAAAGTTCTCATGATTTATTCTGATTGTAGAGATTTAGTATTTTTGGCATTCTGAAGGGTATTTATATATGCCATTTTTAAATCCTCTGTATTATTTTCACCTTAATTTTCATTTTAATATATTAGTTTAAACACTCAAACAAATCTTAAGCAATACATTATCGGCGCAAACTTGCATCCTTTGGTATGTTCAGTAGGTATGCAAGCTCTTCTCTTAATGAATCACGTGACGTCATAGCTATCTAACTTTACATTGTCATACATTGTGCCGTGACGTCACATCCATTTCCTTTCCATCAGATGCGAAATGGATTCCAAAAACGACGCAGTAAACTAGGCACCATTAATTGGTCCCGTTGCGAAACTTTCAATGAACTTCTTTTAAAATTCATCTGTTCAATACTAGTTAAGTTTTTTTCACTCTCCTTTGCCTGCCTATACCTTCGAGAAAGATCTTTAAAAAATGTTCGCTAGGATATACATAAGGACAGTTATTTCAACGGAATGCATTATACTTTTATTTCAAGTTTTTAAATCTATAGCCATTGGAAAAAAGCGGTATCGGCGAGTTTTCTGTTTCGTGCATTCGGGTAATGTACAATTTCGGCTCTTACGACCGACTTCCTGCGTAATGTTTCGTCAATGGGATCTTCGTAATTCCAGCACTCTGAAGACGTTAATTAATGTTTAAAGTAGAGTTTTTTAACGTTATCGTTTAACTCGGGAGGACGAGCGCTACGAAGAGTAACATGAAATTGCGCGAGGGGGTATGCGACACCCAATTCGTTATTTCGCTATTTAAGCGAAACTAGCAACATTTTTATGCTATATCTGTTCCAAATGAATCATGCAAACAGTTGTAGTTAAACAAGAACAAATTTTTAGGGAAAAATTTTGTGAATAATGCATTATATCATTCAGCGCATTGCGAGCACATAAGAATTGTATATTTCTCACATACATGCTTAATATTTTTACAGTAAAGAATCATCAATATAATAATCGTTATACAATTTGGATAGAGAAAAATACTACTTATAATTTTCTTAGGTACACAGGAAACCATTTTTTTAGAAATCCAAATAAGAATTCTGCGTAGCGTTATCTTTAGATCCAATAAATTTAGAGTGTACTATACTTTTATTTTCCAGAACAGTTTGTACAATTTTAAACTTTTCCTCCAATAATAAGTAATATAACTACAGTTATATTACGCGCAGAATAATATAACTTTTTCATCAATTTCTTGACATTTTACTTACACTATTATCCAGTTTAAAAGTCTTGCACCCGCAAAAATCTCCATTTTAGAAATATAGAATCCACTTGTTTCTGCACTAAAACTTAAATAGAAAGACATTATTATTTCCCTGTCTCTAATACGATCGCTCAATTGAACAAAGAAACCTGACGCGAGGACGCGCAAGGGAGTGCTTCACAACCCTTACGGTGAATTCCAATAAAAAATTTAAAAAATTTTTTCCTTGAAACACGTTTTGTTTGTTGAATGTGACTTTAAAGTAAGATAGCATGGAGTTGACTCATTTGAAATAAAGGGAAGTCTGTATTTTTCACATTTTACGTGGTGTGGGGTATCGAACACTCCCTTATGCGTTCTCCCGACGACTCAAATGACTCGCGACGACTTAAACGAACTCAAAGAACACTGAATTTACCGCTTTATGTACTTAAAAAAGAACTGGCTCGAACTTGTCGCTTGGTACATTATCCAAATGAATTTGGTGATTGCTTAAATCGGAGGTTTACAGGAAAACGGTCTGTGAATCCAAAATAAACAAATAAAGAAACTTGTCCAAATGGATCGAGAAGGAGAGTATATTGAAAGTGATAATATCAAAATTATAAAAAATTAAAAGTCTTAAAGAATCAGCCTGTTGTTTCCTAGCCACACCTGATATTCTTTGAAATTAGGTTAATTCTAAGATGTTTCTTTTCTTATACATGGATTCTGCAATATTTAATACTTGCTACAGAAAACTTAAAATATTGTTTTTAATTGTAAATCTACCTTAACAGGTCAAGGCAGTGGCGTAACTAGGGTGGGGCAGGTAGTGAACGTGCCTGTGGAGCAACTGCAGGAGCAAAAGTAAGGAATGATTTGGTAGTATTTAAAGAAAACTGGCTTTTTAAAGCTCTTATTCCCAAGAATTTTAAAATTGAAATGGTTTTACAAAAAGTGCCGAAATCTTAAGAATACAATCTTTTTACAATCCTAAAGCCTCAAGCAGTGCATAAAATAACAAGATACATTTATGTTTCAGAGATTTGCTGACAAAAACCCTCATCTAGAGATTAAAACTTCATTTATAGTACCTACCCTGAGAGGACACAAATTAGAGAATAGGTGGGGTGCAGACTAAAGGAAGATAGTTAGGAATAGTACGCAGTGGTTCTTATGGTTTCTAATTCATGCCTGATCTTATATTTGATTGGATATCGGTTTTTCGGTGATAAATGGTTGCAAGTTGGTGATAAATGTTAAGCAAAATGTATCATTCCTATTTCTCAGTCACAAAGAGTGAGTGAAGAACTAAAAATACCTCCATTTTTTGGCGTAGTGTAGAACATTCCAGAAAGTTTGAAAGACATAAGTTCACTTTATGACATAGGCTATCTTTATATTCTTTTCGTACTGAATCTGTACATAATTTGTATGCTAAAAATGCGGGATAGTGTTTTTTAAAATTTTATTTCTCAAAAAATTTGCCAAAAAAATACTGAAAGAGGGAGAGAAAAGACCGCATAAAGTTTGCAAGTGCAAGTAAGAATTATCTGTCCGTATTAGTGTAAAATCAAGATAAATTAAATCGATTTCTTTAATAATTAATTATCAGAACAATTACTTGGTATGTGACTACCCTAAATTCCTCGTTTCACAGAAAATTTTAAATTTGTTTTTTTGTTTATTTTAGTAGATCCATACATTTAGGTATCAAAATGCTTTATTTTTGTTTCTGCTATAATTCAAATGAAATTATAGCATAAATAATACCTGGAAGCGGTAGAATTTGATACGGAAGGGTACAATTAAAAGAGCCTTAAAATATAAACAATTAGTTTGAACGAACAACTATATTTAAATTTCTCGAGGCAATATATTGTCTAAGAACATAGATTTAAGTCTTCCATTTCTTATTTTTTATTGTTTTATTACTTTTGGACGCTTTTTTAAAAAAAATACAACACAACAGTAATATACAACAATAAAATTACTTTTTGGCGCTCAAATGCTGGTTTTATAATTTAATTCCATTTATTTTGAACTGTTACTAGTTCTCATGGTACCTTTGAATGTAAATTTATCCATAGATGTAAAAATTACATGAATTGACAAAAAAGCTAATTCAGATATCGAGACGCATACTATCATCTACTACAAAACTATGCACCCAAAATCTAGAAAAGCTGAAGCACACATAGTCGCTTTAAATCAAGTAAAAAGAGGTTTGATCTTGTAATAATATGTAAGCGAGTTTTAGATTTAAGATGGTGTAAAAATTTTTTTGTAATCTCTATGAAAATCTTAAAAGGCGTTCTGAGAAATTGGAATTTTCGATATTTTTCTTTTACGCGGCAAACATAATTTTGAAAATGTTTTAAAGATATTAAAATTACATTTGGCAAAATGTTTTATTTGTTTCTAGCTAGGTTATGAACTAAGTCTAAGCTCTCTGCCTATATTTATTTATTATTTTATTGACTTTTAGTGAGAAAAATCGATGATTTTTTTAATTAAAATTGCAGTTTGTTCAAAGTTTGGAATATCTCTACTACCTTTCGAGGTATTAATACGTCACAGTTCATAAAGTAACAGATAGCATGTTAGCTATATATACTGTGCAAGATATTGATGAAATATATTCAAGCAAACTTCTTATAGGAGGTTTCATGTAGTGCAAATTTTTCACTAAAATTTTGCTAAATTCTATAATTTGAAAGTGAATAAATTTCCAATGAGACATTGTACTTGAATTCTAATTTATAACTCATTTTAATTAAAAACATGAATGTTTACATAAAAATTTGAAAAGTGCTCGAAGGTAGTCACATACTTGAAAGAAAACAATTCAGCTCCTGCCGAAATATGTGTATATCTGTAATATTGTTTACAAGCAAAGAAGTAATATAAATGATTTTTTCCATTATTATTTAGTACATGTGTAGTTTATTTTCAATGGATTAAAGATTTGTGCACATTTATATTATTTTTTCAGGTATGAGTAAAATTCTTTTATTTATATTTTTCTAATACATCCTCTGTCTATGCTAACAATCTTTGACTTTCTTGCTTTTGAGAAGGATTAAAGTTAGATTGCACCAAATTTTCTGAGAAAATGAAGGAAATTTTGTTTAAAAAAGATTTATGTTAAATAAATGTCCTATAATCTCAAAAAAATGTTTTATATGTTATTTTTTAAAGTTTATTTGCGACTTAATCTTTTCATCCAGGTATGAGGATCACATTTCAAAAAAGAAAGAGGAGGAGCATTGTGGAATTTGCTCTGGGCAGCTCATTTATGAGGTACGCTTCACCTGGGCAAGTTTGCACCACGATTTAATGTAATTTAAATCGATAAACTGTTTTAAAACAAAATGACATGACGCCATGATCATCGTCAATATGAGATTCCTAATGCATATTACTAAAAAAAGTTTATTTTCACTTCATTCTAGTATTTCAATTGCATTTTTTTCCATCAAAAAACATCATTATCAGTAGAGATAATGGACATCCCTTTGTTAGCAGTTTTAAATGAACTACACTATTCCCATGGTCTGATATCTGTCAGATTACGGAGACTACTGCATTTCAAATTATTTAAGGAGAAGGTACCTCGTGGCACAAGTTTTGCCTTTGACATCGAGGAGGCTAATGCTTATTTACTGAAAAGACTCCGTTAAACATCAAAATTTATTTATTTGATATATATAATTCGTTTAATTTTGTATATTCTAGTCATATAAACATAATGTTTGCTCTGAAAATGCGATTTTTAAATGAGACATCCACTAATCCTGCTGGTCTATTACCACCGGATTACTGAAAGATTGCTGTATTTCAAAGTATTCAAGGCGAAGCTCCTGTAAGGGCACAGATTCGTCTCTGCACTTGGAAAAACCGTTATATGTAATTTACTGCAAAAGTCGTTCAACATCAAAATCTTTATTTGATTATACAAATATGTATAATTTTGTACTATTTTTGTGCTGTAAACATGTGTTTTTGCTTTCAAATGCATTTTTAAAATGAACTACCATTATTCCAGCTGGTCTGATATCTGTCATTCGACAGAATACTGCATTTAAAATTATTTATGGGTGGAGGTACCTCATTGGCAACAGTTTCACTTTGACACGGGAGAGCTAATATATGTCATTTACTGCAAGACTCATTAAACATCAAATTTATTTATTTGATAATTATATTCTTTAATTTTGTTTTATTCTATGCTATAAAGCATAATTTTTTGCTCTAAAATGGGATTTAAATGAACCTTAATTAATCTGTCTGGTCTGATATCTGCAGATAACTGAGAGACCGCTGTATTTTAAATTATTTAAGGGCAGAGGTGACCTTAAAAATTCCGCTTGACAAGTCAAACCGTTGAATGACATTACTGCAAAACTCATTAAACATCAGGAATCTGCTTATTTTCGGCAAATAGCTCCAAATTCTTTTAAGAATTTTCAGGAAAATAAAATGAAAAGAAGACTTCTCAGTGAAGTAATGAAAATAGAGGATATCCGAAGATTTATACAAGATCATGTGAAAACCGATTTGAAATTCTTGTTAAAAAATTTCATGTTTTAATATTCAGTATTCTAATCATGGAGACTGTAATTTTGTGATACATTGTTATTAACACTGAAATTCTTATTTGCTGTATTTTCATTTATTAACAAAGCAATGGAAATCCCAATCATCTTAATTTAGAATGTAATTATCTAAATAAATTATTTCCTGTCAGTGGCCTATTGTCATTTTAAAACCTCAATTCAGTTCCAAAAACTTTTTTAAAAACAACATTTTTGAAATCACTTTTAATGCACTTTTTTATTTAGCAATTTGTTTCATACTTTAATCGAAATTTTGTAATAGAAATTTTAAAGATTTTCTAATGAGCTAGAGTTTTAAAATTTTGTCAGAATTCAAATTAGAATTCAAAAATTTTTCTAAGAAACCTTTATTGAAACCACTTTTATTGCACTTTTTAACTAAACTTGTTTCATGATTTTAAAGATGGAATTTGTAATAGAATTTTAAAGTCTTTCTCATGAGCTAGACTTTAATATTTTCACTATTGTGTTTCGAGATTACACAATACACCTTGTCATTGTCACACTCAACATTGTACAAGCTTAACTATCAGTTAATCGATTATAATTTAATTGTGATTCCATTCATGTGGCGCCATCTGGTGAGTGAATTAAGACAAATTGAGTTCGAGATTGGGCCATAATCATAACAAATAATAAATAAAAAAGAGAAAGGAAGAAGACAATTAAAATAAACGACTACTTTTTTGGTACATTTAAAACTGTTTTTATAAAACTTAAAAAAAATATTTACGTTTATTTAAATCGCATTACTGAAGTGTTATATGAGGCTTTGAGATCTAAGAATGGATCACCCAGAATATTGCTGAATTGAGCTAAGCATCTTATTGAAATAGAAAAATATTTTTCAAAATCATAATAGATCAAAAGAATTTTAGATTTCTTTTACTAGATAGCAGCATTTGTCAAACAGTTCCTTTCATTTTTATAAAATGTGATGCTAAGCTCAATTGCTGTGTGAATTGGTCAGTTTGGTTTGCAACGCCTCTTATTATATGTCAAAAGCACTTGAGAAAGAATTCTATGAAAACCAGAGATTCAGAGGTAACCGAGGGACAGAGTAATCGAAATTCGGATATCTTCCTGTAATCCAAATTTTCGGACATATGTAATATGCAATCACTATTTTTCTCAAATTTTGTTTTAGAGCAAATTATCATTCATAAATCATATAACCAAAAAACTTTAAATTTATGTAAAGTTCAATTTGTCTGAAGAAACTCTTGCAAATTCGGTAGTGCTGAGATCCAGTAATAAGTTGCGACTACAGTAGCCTACGAACAAAAGTACAGACCTGCCCAAACCATAAAAAAACAGCCAATTTTCTTTGCTGAATTAAACAATTTTAATTCAGCAAAGAAAAATATAAACGCAACATTATCCAGAATTAGTAAATCATTCAAAAGCAGTTAAACGTAGCAATTATTTTTTAAATATTTAGAAAATGAAAATATAACAACTTAGTGAAATGATGTAGTGAAACATAAATGAATTTTTAAAAAGCTTAAAAAATATAGAGCGAGTCCACTTTAAACGTGACCTAATAGATGTTTCTAAGCCATTAGAGATGGGCATATGCTTCTAATTGGGAAAAAGTTTTAAATGACGTAAAGAATTATATTCTATGTTGTTTGAGTCAATAAATATGCTGATAAAAAAATTAGGAAGTTTAAATATTTATATAGTCCCCCGGTCTTATTCATCATACTTAGTAAAATGTTCATCAGAAACTAACATTTTAAACAAAAAGAGTTCCACTATAATTATTTAAATAAGTAATTTTATCATATATATTATTGGATTATTTATAATAATATAATATTATAAGTTAATATATTATTATTATAATATATATTATTGGATTATATATAAGTTATATATTTTGGAAATATTCATAAATTAATTTTTAAAATGCTTTAAATGACGGGAAGAATTATTCTTTCGTCATTTAAAGAATTTTCGAAGTGTAAGCGCCGCGGTGCCCTAGTGGTAATGTCTCGGCCTTGGGGCCGGAAGATTCCGGGTTCGAAACCCGATTCAACTACAGATCCGCCCTGTATGTGGGCCTGCTGCACGCTTAATTATACGTAGGGGAACAAACGTCCTCCCTCTGGTGTGGTGCGGAAATGTGGACAAGGGGGTGCTGGATCAGGTGTCATCCTCCTCTAACCGTGGTTCAAAATGACGAAGTCAGTCCCAAAATAGCCGTCGTGTTGCTTCAAAACGAAGCGTTAATATAATTAAACTAAAAAAGATAAAAGCCTCTACGTCTCTAACGGTTTGGAAATCAGCTATTGGGCCTATATTAGAGTGACAACTTCTAGCTTCTTTAACGAAATCGTTTGACGTTCTTATTTTCTTTTGTAAACCTATCACATTAATATTATGAATTATATTAAATTATGTAGCTTAAATGAAATATTTATTACACTGTAATTTTAACGGCTTTTGGGAGGAGATAGCAATCACCCAATGAGATTCCAGATTGCTTCTCAATATACAGCGCATCCACTTCAAGATAGGCGGGGCCGGAGGGCTCCTGGTCCGAAACCCGATTCCACTGAAGATCCGCCGTGTATGGTGCCTGTTGCAAGCTAAATCATACGTAGTGGTCAAACGTTCTGCCATATTAGGTGTTGTCCTCGTCATCTGACCGTGTTTCAAAATCACGAGGTCCGTCCCCAAATAGCCCTCGTTTTGCTTCAAAACGTGGCGTTAATATAACTAAACTAATCTAAACAAGATAGACGGAAACAGAATTACTCCCGCTCTGCTTTAGCATTAGGGGTCAATTGAAGAACGGCTGTCACGACAGCTGGGATACAAGACAAGATTTAAATCCCGCCAAAGCCACACGGGAAGCAGATGAGATGCCATGAAACAACTCATCTACCAAATGGTCCCATAGAATACCACAGCCCGTCAAGAAGACAATAACCGAGAACATGCAACAGGCTCTTTCATACCAAGGCCCTCGGAGTGACAAACAATAACAATCAAGATCCATTCTGACCAAACCAATGGCAAATGGGTCATCAACCTAACCGGCTTCCTCTAGAAGAGAATTTAGACAAACAAGCCAATAATAACTTATGAAATGTAATAAAAAGAAAGTACACAACGGAATAACAAAAAGGAAAATAAAAAGAAAGTAAATATAAATATTAAATAAAGTAAGAAAAACTTAAATGATAGATTAGTAAGCAATAAAGTAAGAGGTAATTGTCGAAAATGCTGGTTTGGTATCATCTAATGCCTTTGTCATGATTTGCCCCACAATTTGAATGATAGACAGAATGACTTGCAATTTTTAGTTCCATATCCGTCCAGCCAGGAGGCCACAATTTACGTTGATTTTCCAAAGCTCACACTCGTTGGCAGTATTTAAAATTGTACCTACTGTTTTCCCACAGAAACATTTATCGTTAAGCGCCATGGCCAGTGAATATTTGCTGGATCCTGAGGTCTGAGTCGTAATAGCAATCACCGGCCACGTTTGGAGGGTACGGGTGGGTATAGACACCTCGGTCGCCAATTTCAGGGTCCTCAATGCACATAAAATATTACTCCGTTTATGTCATTTTTAAAGCAAAATATGATGATCAGCTTCAAAATAATACCATAGATCTGGCGTCATATATGCTTGTTAGACACTAATGACGAATGAAAAAAAATCATATTACTCTCGCTACGCCACTGGCTACGGTGACAAAACTTTAATGAGTTTATGTCACATTTTAGAGTCAAATAAGATGAGGCGGCGGAAAAATACCAAGCCCCGGGCGTCGTTCACACAAGCAAAGTCATTGATGGTGACGCGATGGGGAAGGGGACGAAAAAATCATATTATGAACCGGGTGCCACTAACCCTCGCTACTGCACTGCCCATAAAAATAAATGCGACGATAGTATAACACATATCTTTTTCAAATCTCTACTGCACAGAAGTGATGGGATTTGCGGCTTTGTAACGGCATTGTCTTGGCCCGACACATGCGTGGGAGGATTCAAGGTCAATATCTAACAAATGTCTTCACTCTGCGTATTTTGGTCTTGAGGGTACAGCACCACTCTCGATAGTTTTTGAACTATCTCGTATATCTCCCCTATCCAGATTATTTTATGCTGTTTGCCTCACAAAATCATAGTGAAACAAAACATAATAATAATAATAATCCATGTTGGCAATTGTGAAAGAAATTCGTGATTCACAGCACGAAATTTTTAAAAGAATTTTTAACCATCAAGCATTTTATGCTTTCTTAAGCATTTTATAACTCTCAAGAGCTTGATTTTTATAGTAAAGTCTTCTTCAGCGATTGTTTTACAGCACTTTAAGTGTGATTCTGAAGTAGAAATTTCATCACGAAAATAAATTAAAAGCTGTGTTTTTGCTCAAATAGGAAAACGTTAATGGGAAATCGATTATACAAAAATTCCTTGCTCGCCGTAAAGATGGCTATTTCCAATCTTTTAATAAAACATAAAATATGGATTGTTGATAGATGTCCTAAAGTTGTAAATGAGTGAGTGCTTGATTTTTATGGAACTAGAGCCTTCAGCACATCTTTGAAAAAAGTAACATTTTCTAGAATCAATTCTCCTGACGTCGCAGTCACTTGATATACGTGGCTGCGAATATTATCCATGAACTAACAGCATGTTGATTTATTGATGTTGTTCTTTGATACAATGTCCTACAAGATACCAAATAGGTTTCCAAATCAAATTTACTCACGCATTGCCTAGGCATATAGCATGAATGGACTCCATTCAAATTTTGAAACGAAAATTATTCAAAAATGTAACAGAACATTCTTTATACGGGATGTCCCAAAAAGTGGAACAAGCATTTATTTCCTTAAATATTAAACCTAGGCATATACTTCCAATTAGAAAGTTTCATCAAATAAGGTATGAATTTGAGTGAAAACATTTTGGCTTTAGTGGAAGTTGAAGGACCTTCCCCAGAGAGAAAAAGTGTCAGTACGTGAAATGTTTCTCTTACTCTCAACTATGTATAAACTAAGTTTCATGATTCTATATGCAAAACTTGCGAAGATATATTAATTTTTAAATATAAAGCGGCTGCTCACAAATTTATTGGAGATGTTTATTGCATAAATGCAAATTTATTCAACATAGAAAAATTGCGAAATGCAAATATTTGTCTAGTACATCATGAAATCATCATGGATGGAAAAAAAAATTTGCCAATCACTCATACTGTCATACTGTTACTCAGTTTCATAGGCAGATAATTGCCTATGTTGTTTGATCAATAATAGTAAGAAAACTTGAGAAAATAAAATTTAATATAAAACAGGAAAATAGCCTAATATTGGACAATAATATTAAATTATTTACTCTCAGCGTTGTGCGTATTATAAATTTTACCTAAAGGAAGTGGCGACTCGTCCTTTAGGGTTGCAGAATTGAAGAACTCAATAAAATTATTTGAAAAATTCATATTTTCGTTTTTATTCTTATTTGCTTACTTCTCGACTCTGAGAGTTCAATTAACAAAGAAAAAAAATAAAAACGAGAAAAGAAGACAGAAAGTGAATGAAAAAATAGGACAGACACAGGATGGACTGCACACGAAATAGTTTTGAACGCACCAAAATTATCTCATTGCGTATAACCTAGTGGGATAATGGGCGAAGGCGAATAGCTATCCTTTCTGTCTTTAAACTTGTCAGAACTGGATTTTCCGACGCTCCTGTTTGACGTTAGGCCAGCTTATGTTCTTTTATTTCCCCTTCAATAGCACCCATGGTTCGCCTTTGCCCTCTTGATTTTTTTCTTTCGATTTCTCTTTCATTAGCTGTTTTTAGATTTCAGATTCACTTTCATGTTACCTCAACGGACTTGGCTGTTTACTATGTATTCAATTTCAGTTGTTAAAAGCCACTCACTTAAAAACATTTTCGGTAGGTGAATTTGTAATTTTCTGAAACACAAATTCAGATAATTACAACTACAATTTGGACTATTTGAAGGTAAAACTATTTTTGAAAAATTGTATTTCAGTAATATTTTTATAGCACTGCTTGTTTCTGAGCAGATGAACCGTCATGGCTGATATATCATCTTGCATATTTTTTGAAGATTCACAATATGAACTATTTTTATAAATACTTCAATTAATGTATTATTTAACTATTTTTAGATTTAATGAGAGTTAATAAATACATTATTATTTCCTGATTTCGCCCTTTTAATAACTTACTGAAATATGCATATTATCCCTCAAATGTACAACGAAAGACTGCATCAAACAGCAGTGAGAGGTATGGAAAAATGGCCTAGGTCAATAAATTTGTCTTCTTATATCTCAGCAAGTTTTGCAGATAGAAGCGTTCAACTTTTTATTTGAATAGATAAATGTAGAAGAAATATTTTACTAATTGATATTTTTGCACTACGGGGGAAATATAAAAATTTAATTTTTTAAACTTTTTATTTTCAATCCTCTTTGAAGTCAAAGTATTTTCATACAAATTGTTACCTTATTTCATGGAACTTGGTAATTGGAAGCATATGTCTAGGATAAATATTTAAGGAAATAAATGCTTGTTCCACTTTTTTGGGACTCCCTGTATATTTTAGTTGAAACATTTCTTCAGCGCTTTTTTTTTGTAAAAAAAGTAGAATTTACTGGAATCAATTCCCCTGACGTCGTAGACACTTGATATGCTTGGCTACACACGTTATCCAAGAACTAACTACATATTTATTTAATGATGCTGTGCTGTGATACAATTTTTTCTTCTTACACGCTACCAAGACGTCTAGTTTTCCTAAACGCCTAGACAATGCATGCGAAATTAAATTTCGCATGTATTGCCTAGGTGCGTACCAAGAATGGACTCCATTCAAATTTTGAAACGAAAATTACCCAAAAAATGTAACAAAACATTATTCTTTAGTGAGTCAATGGTGAGTTTGGCACCATTAAAACATCACCATTGAATCATTTTGGTAAAAGTGAGATATTTAATAGTAATTTCGTTAATGCTAATAAAAGCAGAAATTTTAATTATAATTTTGTTAATACTGATGAACGCAAAGATTTGTGTAAATAATTCGAATAAAAAAAAGTGAGATAAGATCATAGTTCCATGTCGAAAGTTGTTTCCTCCAGTTTAGTTTCATCTAATTTTGTTTTTCTGTCTTCTTGGAAGTAGGATAATTTAACGATTCTAGCCTAACGATTCATATTATAAAAATTTGAAGACAACCTCCACCATTAAAATTTGTAAATGAAAATTATCCAAAAATGTAACAAAACATCTTTTTATATATTTTAGCTCAAATCGTATAATTATTTTTAAATTAATGTGATTTTTATGCGTTTCCCGTAAATGCGCAAAAGCAATATTTTTTTAATGAAACATTCATGCGAAATATTTTCTCAACAAAATGAAATCGTAATTCATCGAGGATGTTTCACCCTCTCGAATTAAAACATTTCATTATAACGATAAAAGAAATATTAAAAACGAGTTAGAATTTCATGAAGTTTATTAAATATTTTTACCATTAGACGATTTTTCTTATTGTTTAACATTCGTTTCCTATTTTATTCATAATAATACTGTATAGGCATCTATTCAAATGTGTCGGAGATTTTGGGATATTTGGTTCTTCTCTGCTTACAGCAATCATTGAAATCGCAAATATTATTAAGAATGTTATCAGCATGATAGCTGCGCACCAGATCATTCCTTTTAAGCCATTTTTTTCAAATAAACCTTTTTCATTTATATCTGGTGGTAGATCAACGCGCTTGCTTTTCATTTTTTTAGAAGCATCGGTCGTTGTCATCTTTCGATTTCTCTCGGAACATACAGAACATTTACAATGATCTTTGTGGCTCTTAAGAACATTTTTGGGTGCTTTTCTTTCAACACCTTCACCGTCATTGCCTTGCAAACCTAACTTCCTACGCTTCCTCATGTTAGAATTAGAATATCGATCGTCTTGGAAGTTTTCTTTCGGTGAATATTTTTCTTGCAAGAACACGTCATTATCCTTGAATTTGGGACAATTCTTGCTGTGGATACTTAGATCATCATTGCGAGTTTTCGATCGTTTTTTCTTGTGACCGGAACAAATGTTTCTATCCTTCTGTCGAACACGGTGTTTTATTTGCTGGCATTTATTTTTACTGGAACACTTGATTCCTGTAGATAAACCATTGTCTTCGTATTGGCAACAGGAACGAGAGAGATGGTCGCCGTCAAGGCATTTGTAGCACTGACCTTGGAACCTTTCTTTTTCGCACTTTCTGTTAGTTGCTGGCTTTGAGCAATGATTCCATCTACACTTTTCAAAGTTTTTCATTGCCTTATTTTCATCAGAGCTATTGCCGTTGCATGTTTCTTTTCTGCACAAGCCTGGTTTAAAATATTCTCCATCAATTGATTTAAACTGATTAGGAGAAAAAAGACTTTCATAGCGTCGGGCCGGTTTAGGATGTGTTACTAAAGTATCTCTTTTTGCAGAAGGCCTGTAAGTTATTTCATTCTTGCTGATAATTTCATAGGATTCGTTTGGTTTTAAATGCATGTTCTTAGAGTGATTTAAGTGGTGACAATCGGGTTTTGGGCAGGAAATTATATAATGCCCGTCCTTGTATTTCTCAAGGGCATTTTCCTCGCGTCTTACGCGATTATGGTCTGAGTCAATCATGTAGTTTTTAGTCGAATTGCAAAATATGCAATATTTTATTTTAAAAATTAAATTTTCGTTCTTGTAAGTAACTAACACGCTTTTAGGTCGTTTAACAGTTATGAATGCCTGTAAGAATAAAAAATGCACTGTTGAGATATGGTAGAAATATTTAACTTAACATGATAATTAAAATTAATGGAATAGAATCGATAAAATTTCTTGAAATAAATTTCCATTACTCACTTGAAAATTATTGTTTCGTAAAGCATCTTTTTCCCCCCGAAGTTTTCAAGCAAGCTAGACAATGGAGTCAATTCATATGACATTGCATTTTTACTGCTCGTGGTTTTAAACTGTTTCATGACTGCACGTCATTTTGTTCCTGCCAGATAAGTTATGGATTCTAAAATTGAATTGGCTCTGCGCATTTGATGTGTGTCTTGTGATCATGAGTTTTATCTATTCTTATTGCTTATGATGTCAATATGATAAACAACTTAATAACATTGCTTTTTATGAAGAGTAAAATATAGAATGGAATCAGTTAATTCTCACGTGTCACATGAGCGTCAATTTAATTTTGGAGTCCTTTACACTTCCTGAGTTTGCTATTCGATTACGCTTTTCACGTGACTGGAGGCTAACGTGTTACCAACCAACGAACGTGTTACCGTTACATCTGTTGTTACGGATAGTGTTCTAATTTTTCAAAGCTTATAATGCATTTTAGTAACTGAGATTAAATGAAAAATTTGTTACTATGGTGAAGGACTTCAGTGTTTATTCTGTATATTTCCGTCAACGGAATTCCTATCCTCTTCAAGCTGAAATGTTGGCGTTATTCCGCTTTGGCGCCAATATTGATGACCAATGAAGATATGGCCAAGATCTAGCAATCTATCGCTAGGATTGGGCGATTTTTGCTCGGGATTCCATTAACTGAAAAGTGACATTTCCTAATAAAAAGATATTGTACGACATTATCCTATATTCTGAATGCCGTAAAATATCGTGAAGATATCGTAGCAACACTGTAGAGCGCATTTTGTGATAATCGGGTTTGTTCATTTATCTACAAAAATCAAGCTTTTAATTTTAAAATAATAATTAAACAGGATTTATGATTATTCCGAATGTATAAAGTTTTAACTTCAGTAGACATAGTTAAAGGTTTATATATATATATAAGATCAGGCTTTAAAAAGGTGAAAGGCAGTCCATTTTGATCATAGAAGAGACCATTTTTGCTTAAATCTTCTTTTATCCATGCATCAGGCGTTATTTCTTCATAGGTAAAGTACTTAATTTTTACGTAGCTCCATAACCAGTATTCAGAAGTTTACGCCCGAGCGGCGCGTTGTTGTTGAAACTTACACGCTGGCGTGAAAAAAGGGTAGAAATGAATGCGCAGAACGCTTAAGTACGCAGAAGAGGGAATTTCCCCTTTAGAAACTCGTGACTTGAAAAGAAAGTTGTAGTGCGTTTATTATGATGAAAGTAGAAGTATTTAAAATGAGACGTCGTTAAGATTATTTAGGAAAGTTAAAGAATTAAAATATCACATATATGTACGCACCTGTTAAACTAAACGGTTCATAGGTGTCCACTTTAATCGTGGCCCATTAGCTAATTTCAACACTGTTAGAGATAGGCATATAAGGGTGTTCATAAATTATCTTTACAAATCTAGACGTTAATAATCTCAAAACTATACTAGATAATAACAAACGGTTTTCAACATGTGACAAGAATGACTTAACGTTTTCTGTTTTCCAGCTGACGAAGATTTGACGAAAAATGTGGACGCCACAGGATAAAGCCTCAGTGCGGAATCTGGTTTTTGGTTCCCACCACGAATGTGCACTAGTCGAGGACCCCTGTAACATCTGTGTAGCCTGGTTCATAGAGACAAAATGCAACGAATCTTTCGGACACAGTATGGAAGGGAACTACCGTCCCAACCAAGTATTCGGGCTTGTTATGCGTCATTTATGGAAAAAGTTAGTGTTCTCCATAAACAGGAGGCGGACTCCAACGTTGCATTTGGGTATCGGTTTTTGTCTCTATAAATCAAGCTATACACTGAGCTTCCTCCTGTGGCGTCCACATTTTTCGTCAAATCTGTGACACCTGAAAAACAAAAAAACTTTAAAGTTGTCACATGTTGAAAACCATTTGTTATTACCTAGTACAGTTTTAAAGTTATTAAGGTCTAAAGTTGTAAAGATAATTTATGGACACCCTATGTTTCCAGTTGGAAAAATGCTTAAAATGAAGTTATTTTATGTTGCTTCAGTCAATAAATGCCCAGCTGGAAAAATTAGGAAGGCTTAATTTTTATACAGTTTCCCATCTCTATTAGTCATATTCAATAAAATATTCTTTATGCATTAACATTTTAAACAGAAAAAAGTTTCACTCATCCGTGTTTAAAATTGGGCGAGTTACGGATCTTCGAATTTCATTATTTTAAGCCAATAAGCGGCCACATTGAGCGAGCATCGCGCGTTGATTGGTTGACCTACCTGTACTTGGCGCTTGAAATGGTCTAAAATCGTCTGAAATAAAGACATTCAAAGTTTCATAACTCGGTCAGTTTATGGAAATAAGAATATAATAATTTCATATATCAAACGATATTTTTAAAAGAAAGCCAAAATTTTTATAGAACCACTTTAAACGTTAACAGTGGAAAATATTTTAGTTTGAAGGTAATAATTGAATTGTTGTAAACAATTTTTAGGACAAACCAACTAGAACTAATAAAAAAGTGTCAAAATTTCTTTATTCGATATTTTTGATGCGTTGTAGAATACTGCAAATCGTTTCCTGTTTTAAAATAAATGCTATTTCTTATTGAATTAATGTTAAGGATAAATGTCGGTAATTTAAATTTAAAAGAACAAAAAAAAAAATCTGAGACTTTGCGTTTCGGGGAAATCTGATGAAGAAAACTGATATCTGAATTTAAGAAGTCAGAACTTTTATAAGTGTGGATTTAATGAAAGTTATCGACAGAATACGTTTGTTATACTCGGCAACGCAATGTCTGAGACATATAAATCAGAAAATGTCACCTATTGTTTTGAACATATTGATTTTAATACCTTTTCTCCTGGACCTGTGCATCCTGTTCTTGGTTCTATTTCAAGAGTTTCTGGGCTGTTTGTATCAACGATGAAACACACGGCAGAATTGTTATTATTCTCTAATGCTACAATCACCTTTGCCCTGGATGTGAAAGGTAGATGGAATAGCTCAGGTTTGACGGTAAGATTCAAGCTATCACTATTTGCTTTTTCTCTCATTTCATTTAAAATGTTGTCCTTCTCTTCTGAGCTTGCAGACAAAGAACGGCAATTATATTTTTTCATGGTATTTAGATGAGGCCAGTGACATGCGGGTGACATAATTCTTTTTTCTGTAATTAGATTTTTAGGTCATTTCTATAGGGTAATTAGTTTTAATCGAGACGTTTCGGAAATTAAAGTTGCATAATGTAAAGTATTTATTGAAATTTGAACATCACAGTAATATAATAGCTTCAACAATGGTAAGTGATAAAACATACATATTTTAACAAAAGCATAACAATATGAATCATTTAATTATTTAACGTTTTCATTGTTGCTTTATTTTTTGTCTTCCAGTAAAGAGGGCCTTAGGTAAAAATATTTTCATAAAAATGTAATTCTCTGATATACAATAATTATCAGTGTTTTAATTAAATAGCACATCTTCAGAGTTCTGGAATTTTGTACTTCGTCCAATATGCCAAATCTCTGTTATTTCACTTTTCCAAAAACTACATTAAAATTATAACATGAATGAAATATAATCCTTTAAAACCTTTTATTAGGATTTTAATCTCCCATCAAATAAACTTAATGATGCTCTCTTGTGTCAGCAAATCATCAAAGGACCAGAATTTTGTACTGTATATTGAATCAAGAACACTTATCTCTGTTTTTCAAAGAATTACCAAAACTAATTGTTACAAACATGGAAAGTCGCTTCCCAGCAATCTGAGTCTTATGGTTGGGAAGAGAGTTTTACAGGGGTAAATATGGGATACTGGCAGCAGCCGGGCCTGGACCTTAGCGACCATCTTGGCGATTTGGCGACAACTTTAGCGACGAAATATGGGATCTCAAAGGTGCTGGAATTTTCTGGATATCTCTTTTAGGAGAGGAGATACGCTTGAATGTACTGGATGATTCCATGTGACGTCACGGCCTGCCGGGGGAGACTATATAAGGAGTGCACTTGTATCACGGAGTGAGTGAATGTTCATCGACTTTGACGCATTGATCGACTGAGATCGCCTTGGAGTGCGAACGTCTTTGGAGTTCTATCCGCTGTGCGAGATAGTAAGCTGTTAGACGCCGAGCGGTATTGAGTGTGTTGATAGACTGGAACAACTTTGGTGTTTCGTTTGCAGTGCGAGCTAGAAAGCTGGTGAGCTGAGCGCTATTGAAAGTGCTGTTATTGTCGTTATTAGTGATTTTCTTACTGTTTGTTTTGCTAAATCTCAAAGTTCTGAACTATTATTACCTGTGAATTGTTGTCTGTTTACGTTTCTAATCTGTGCAAGATCTATTGTTTCCTGTTACCTGTGCTACTTGTTTTCCTGCATATTTGTGAATAAACCTTCATTCTCCATTATCCTGCGTGTTGGACTGTTTACACCATACACCCACAGAAAGATTTTTGTAACATTATTGTTATTGGTGTTCCAGAATGACATTTTAAAATCTGCCCACAGAGTCTGAAAAGTCATTTATATGTAAAATTAAGCCACTTCTTTGTTGTTTGGTAATCCCTTTTCTGCATTACACTTATCAACTAAAAGAGAGGTCATAGTTTAGCCATAAGAATCATCATTCAAAATATCCGGTGATTTTTCCATACCATCCATTCAAGATAACTGCAAATAGTTCCGTATTATAAATAGTTCATGTGAAAGCGGATTGCGTTCCTGAATGAAAAGAACGCATTGTTATATATCCTCCTATTTCTCTATGTCTAACCTACCCTTTAAATTCATCTAAGAACATTTAAATCCCAATGTATACATTTCCGTATATGCAAGTTATCAAGGCTATGAATGCAAGTATATTTTTGAAAATTATGAATTCAAATATTAGATGACATCACGGCCATCAAACTGCCACTGAATAGAAAATTATAATATTTAGAGGACCTAAAATCGTTTTCGCCGGTTTAGTTTAGTTTAATTAAACTAACGTCCCATTTTGGAGCAACCTGGGGGCTATTTTTGGACACACCTCCTCATTTTGAACCGCGGAGAAATGACGAGGATGACATCTGAACTAGCACCCCATTCCCCAAACTTCCACACTACATCAGCGGGAGGACTTCTGGCTCCCTACGCATGATTTGGCGTGCAAAAATCCCACATTCGTGGAGGATGTTCAGTGGAACTGTGTTTCCAGCCTGGAACCTCACGGCCGAAGCCGAGACCCTACCTACCACTAGTCCACTGCGGCCCTACTTTTGCCGAATAATTGTTTCTAAAAATGTCACCGGAAAACATCAAATTTCTGAAAATAAGAAAAAAAATGGGAAATCGTTGGTGAAAAAGATATTTTCCACACTTATAAGGGTTTTTTATTAATGCTAATCGAAACGATCTGGTTGAATAGCACCATCTTTTTCGACTAGCATCCTCGTATCGAAGCATGCAAGCAAAATTAGTAGAGAATAATACCAATTTTTTATACACATTTATTTACATTGACCGTAAATTGACTGAGTTTTATTTAAATTGACTGAAGTTTGTAAACGAAATTTGTAATCGATTTCTCACTCATTTCTGGATGCGCCAAATTTCAGAAATTTTGCTCAATTATGTCTTCTTAACGACAATACATTTCTTTTAATATTTTGAAAACTTAATTATCAGCTAATCGATTTTTTTACTTAAATCGTAATTCCATGTGATTGAATTGGATCCATGTATTTGCGAAAAGTTGATTTCAGAATATTCATAATAATGAATTATAAATTAAGGACTACAAAAAAGAAAATAATTAAAATAAATAAATTCTACTTTTTAACTGGCTAATAAAAGTGCGTTTTTATAAATTGTTTTTATCAAATTTGTTTCATTGATTTATTTGTAACAAGTTATTATAAGCTTAAAACTTTAAAAATAAAAAGGATCTGATTTTGAATTTTGATTGATCTTTTTTTTTTATCTAAACGATTCTTAGTTGCCGAAGGATAATTTTACATTCAACAGCTGAAAGAAGAGTTGCATTTTTCATTGTTTATTTACATAATTTTTGTGTTGGCATTTCGTGTGTTTATTATTTGCTTTTTCTCAATATTTTTGCATTTAAATTATTTTTTGCCCTAAAATATATCACATCATACCTAATTTGGCCTTATATTTCTTATTGACGTGATAAATATCTGCAATGATCTTGATTATATGACCTTTAAATCAATGATGATGAAATAAAATGACATTGCTTTAACTGAAATAGACGTTTTGTCAGATATGTTTAATTAATTTGCTTATTCAAACAAGAAAATCAAATTAATAAACTACAAAGGAGCATTCAGAACATAATTGAAAAGCTAATAGATGTTAAACAACAACACGCAAGTGGTCTTTGATGATGCATAATTAAATGAAACGCTGAATTGGAAAGCAGATTTCGGTGTGAAAGTGACGTCAGATCTGCTTTCCATATAAATAAAACAAAATAAATCTTTAGGAACCAGGAAGCTAAAATCTGGTTCAAAAAGAGTTAGTTCATCAAATGTTGGTGTCGAAGATGAACTTCTTAATTCTATTCAGTTTTACAGCACTGTTGGTAAGTTTGAAGCACAATTTTAATCGAGAATTTTAATATCATATAGATTTAATTAAATAGAGATAAAAATATGCCGTTTTAAATGTTTCATTGAAACTTTCGAAATTTAGATGAGAGATTTTTCTTAAAATTCACATCCTAAGAAAAATAGAGAATTATCTGTTATTTTAATATAAAAATGTTGGCAATTTTTGTTTGGTTTGTGGCTATATCTGGTATACTAAAAACAAATATCTATCTATCAAAAACCATATCTATTTCCAATATTTGTTTCTCAATTGTCCTTGCTCTTCGAAAAGAAATCAAGATTATTCGTAAAATAATTGCCCTATGGTGCAATACCTAGGCTATATAGAAGATTCAGAGGCCGCGGCAGAAATTTTCTGATGGGGAGGAACAAGCAAAAGTTCTCTAATTAAGCTTCAAAATATCACATAATAATTAATTTTATACTTAATTAAAGTAATTAAGTATTAATTAGCTAATTCAATTATGATAAATAATTATTTGCGATAATTAACTATTTGTATGATGTCGGAGCAATTAGAATTGTCTAATGGAATGACGAGCAATAATAAATGAAGAAGTAAGAACATAACTGTAGTAGCAAATGAAGTGTACCGCAATGATACCGGAGAAAAATTGACCATTATTATTTAAATCTCATAACAAAATAAAATATTAGCCGAAACAAACGAAAATAATTAATTTATTATTAAAGTTATATAAACCGATATACAGGGTAAAATACTAAAGTACCCTTAAATAAGTGTCACCCCCTCTTAACAACAGAACGACGGCAGCTATAGTCATGAAAGTAGTGTCTAGGCATAGTAAAAGTCTATGTGCTATCCGATGAGCCCACTTACAGAGCCGCCAGGTGACAAACTATGGAGTTAGCGTTTCTATCTCGAAAACGTTGCAAAATAAGGGGGAAATGTCAATTACGAAGTTATAGAGTATCATCGATTTTGTACAAAAAGACACCTTGTGTACATTAATACGAAGAACAGAATGCTGCAAATGCACGTTTTTTTGTTCACATTTTCAAAAATTGCGACGTCACAAGACATGGACAAAAGGAGGAAATATTTTTCGGACTAAAAATTGACCCCATTATACTTTTTCCTGTGGGAATAACTTAAACAGCAGGTGTATGTGATCTTTCCGCCAACATTGCAGGACTTTCGATGACCTATTACTTTTGATTGTGCTAACGCACCCAACTATATGCTAAAATGTGTGCAAAGTGAAATTAGAAAAAGGGTTCATATCTGTATTGTATATGACGGAGAGCACTTTGGACACCGAAAATTGAGGTATCTTGTGATAACTAATTGTTTTTTCTCTTTGTAAAGCGTTTTGTGACGTCACAGTTTCGAAAATCGAGAATAATCAAATGTGAATTTTGAGCGTTCTGTTCTTAGTATTAATATGCACAAGGCGTCTTTTTGTTCTAAATCGATAACGGTCTACAACTTTGTAATTGACATTTTCCCACTATTTTATACCGTTTTAGAGATAGGAACGCTAACTCTGGGGTTTTCCACCAGGTGGCGTTATAAAGGGTCTCATCGCATAGCTCATAGACGTTTTATTATAACAAGACACTACTCTCATGATTATAGTTGCCGTCGTTCTGAAGTTAAGAGTGGGCGGCCCTTATTTAAGTGTGCACCCTATATAATACAGTGAAACCTTCCTGCAGCGACCACCATCCATTCCAAGGAAAATTGGCCGCCCTAAAGGGATCTCATGTTTGGACACAACATGTATAAATCACATATTTAGACAAACCTTAATTCGTTGTTTCTGATACAGTGAATTTTAAGAACCGTCTAAAGATAAAAAGAGCTTTTTTAGTAAAAAAGATACAATTTGTGTTTCCTTGGATCTTTCAGCTTTCCAGAAGGCAGCCTTTTTCAATTTTTTTTTAATTGTAAAAATAAATCCCTAATCGTTTTGTCGGTAGTTGTTCAGGAATGTACAACAGTATCATCTACTTTTCCTAAAGTCTGTTGAGCTGGAAGTTTCTTATGCTGATGGTCGCAATCCATGTCAACAGCTTCATTGTCAGAGTCAGAAAGGCACAAATGAAATCCTAAATGCTCCACCCCGATAGAGGCCGAAGTTCAATTTTCTCTTCACATTAGGAAAGGAATGCATAATTTCAATCTGATTTCCGGCTCTGTTTTTGAGAGTATGAATTTTTTGTTCTTTCTTTTCTTCCTTTTCTCTTAATAAAATTTCCAAAACGAGAAAAACAGGAGGAATTTATTTTCTTTCAGATAAACGGTCGACCACTCCTGTCTCTCAGAGGCGTTTGAGTGGCCGTTCCTAAAGTTTATTTTAATATGCCCATGGGCCAAATATTCCGTGCCGAACAAAAGTGGTGTTTGAGAAAGTTGTTCTCTGTGCAAGGGTGGCTGGCCGCTTAAAGCAGTTTACTGTATATTAAGATTTATCAACATCATTTAATAATTTTAATGTTACTGAATCATACTTTTAGGATATAATTCAGCAAATCTTTTAGCAATTTAGCCAAATCAAGATCTTGGATCTTTGGATTTTTTTTGTGAATACCTAATACCATTAGGCGTTTTAACTTTTTCTCTACCATGGTTAGTTCGCAGTTAGTTTTGGCCAGGCGCAAAACGTCGCTTAACAAGCAACGCCACCTTTCTCAATTTTTTGAAATTTCAAACAGGAGGAAAAAACTGAATTTTTCGCAACCAATAAAGAATACGTATGATTTTTTTTAACATCTAATACAAACACGAGTCTTCATGTTCCTACAAGATGTGAAAAAATTCAGAAATAATCGTTATTGGTTGCGAAAAATTCAGTTTTTTTTTCTTCCTCTTTGAAATTTAAAAAAATTGAGAATGGCGGTGTTGCTTGTTTAGCGACGAAATACTAAAACTCCTTTCGCATGTATGTATATGTTACCGGCAAAGTTTGAAATCCGGCATTCTATAGAATGCCTAGGCATTGTATATAATGCCTAAAACTAGCCAGCAATGTATGAAACGATTTATATTTCACACATTTCCTAGGCATTCTATAGAATGCCAAATGACAAACCGGCAAAGTATGAAATAAATCGGCGATTTGATTATATAAGAAGTAAAGTTAAGTGTAATTGAAAATTAAATTATTTGCTTCCTTGATGTAATAAGTAGATTCACAATTTATTTTGTTTCCTTTAATAAGAAAGGCATAAACTTTGATATGAAAACTTTCATTTTGCTTTATGTATTTTGAATAAAGGATTTTTTAATGGTACTCTTTTATTATTTTTTCTAAATAACATTTGTATTTTTGAGGAATGCACGCCTTTTAAATAATAGCCTTATTATGAACTTTTTTTCAAACTTTGCCTAAATAGCATTTGTCATTCTATAGAATGCCTAGGTATTATATACAATGTCTAGGAAAAGTATATAATAAATCTCATATTTCATACTTTGCCTAAAAACGCCCGGCATTCTATAAAATGCCTAGGCATTCTATAGAATGCCGGCGTTTCATAGTTTGCCGGTAACATATATATAAATACGGGAAATGTGCAGGCAATTTTTAGCAGACGATGGAGTTCAAAAAAGGCTTCGGAAAGATAAAAGAAACATATTTTTGAAATCAATTTGTCAACAATATTTGAATTAATCATCGCTTTATTAAGACACTTTACAGGTCATTAAAAATTCAGCAGCATTTGGAATTATATAGTTTTGTCGTGAAGTACTTGGCAGAAAAATAAACAATTTTACATTCCAACTTCATATATATATTATTGAGTGTGGAATCTGAATAACTTAGGTATGAACTCATTCAACAAGTTTAGCCACTTAACAGTTTCTTTTTCTCTCACATTGTGCCCAAAAATAAGCACATTTCTTATAACCAATTTTTTATTCAAATTGATTTTATAAATTCAAATCAGTAGTCAAAACATTTACAAGTATTGATTTTATTAATTTTTTACAGTTTTTAATTGCAGGAGGGAAATGACCTGAAAACCGGTTTATTTAATCTGATCTAACCTAAAAATTGGTTTACGCTTGTCAAAATCCAACATTTATTAGACTGCTAGAGCCATTTACTACAACCATTGTAAAGTAAAGGAAGGGAAAAGGCCGGGAAAATCAGTGGAATGGCTTAGAAAAATGACCCGCCCGCGCGGCATTCGAGCAAATCAAGTGCCCGAAAGGTGTTCGGACAAAACTGTTAAGTGGTTAATACGCACTTGGATAAGTTCTTTTACTGTGGCTAATAAGCAATCATATATATATATACAAACATATACAAAAATAAACAAAACCAGAAACAAATGCCTTTTTCTTTGTTTTTGTTTTGTTTTGTTGGTTTTGGGGTTGGGTTTAATATATTTTGTGTTTCTAATGGACTTGGGCTTTTATTATATTTTTATTTCTTTCTCATTTGGTCTTGGGTTTTTGCTTTTTTTCAAACGTTGGTTTTTGCTTCGGTGTTCCGGGGGAAACAAACTCTTTTTGGCATTATTGCTAGAGTTTTGTGTTCAGAAAACACCGAATTTTTTGCTTGCGCCCGTTCGGGATTTCCCTTGCTGATGACGCGTCCCGGACGTTGGCGTTTTTGTTCCTTTTTATTATTATTTTGGTTTTTCTTTTACAACGTGTTTTTCATGTTTTCTTTCTATGTTTTCTTTTATTAATATATATATATATATAGTCATTAAACTGCAGTTCGTAATATTATATTAGTGAAATATTTGTAGCTTAATGAATTAGATCGCAAAAAAACAGATATTTCCCAATTAAATAATTCTAATTTCCCTTTACACATTTTTACTCCATTGGCTTATTTCGAATTCACATCATTTGACTGCAACAAAGAAACTTTTCTATGCTGCAAAAGAGTGGTGACAGCAGCTGACTATGGTTTTTTTTTAGCTTGACTTTAACCATTAACCAGATTTTGGTCAAGAAATTATCATAATGAAATAAAACATAATAAATTAGAAAACCTTACAGATTCATTGCTGAAAAAGTAACGATTGGATATATAAAATGTCGCTTCTTTTCTTAAGTGTTTAGTGAAATTTTAATCAGAGAAAGCAAGAGGAAGGCGTCCATGCATTCCCTGTATCCTCTTATAACACGGTATGGTTGAGAAGTTTGGATTTTCATCGGGTCCTGTTTTCCATTTAGCTCGGTGGGTCATAAAACTGAAATACACCACAAAAATAGGAAGGGGGAGTGAAGCTCTCTTGAGAAAACGGGGCGGGGTTTCCTTTTTAGGAGGTTAAGCTTAAAGGTTTCTCCTTGGGATTCGATGCGGTGGTAATAAACTAACATAGTTATCATCACTAGCTACTGCATCTATTTATTCAAGGTAACTTGTAAGACATGAACACCGCATACAGGAATGCATGTACTAACTGGCTCGTGCAGGAGTGAGGATATATTATGAAACGCTAAAGAAGTTAACTCTTAGTAACAATAACAACTTTAATAACGTAACAAGATAAAAGTAAAGGTAAAGTAAATGATATTTAAATTAAGATATTCACAACAGAAACATAACTGATAACAGTGCCAGAAGAGAAAAAGACGACAGATAATGTCCGAGCCTTTATACGACTCAATTCTTCTACTACGCATGAGCAAGAAGGTTGACTGCGTATGCAGGAATACGCTGTTGCCACACCTTTCTGGAAGCGGGACGAGGTAGTAGTACTCAGTAGTCCTAAGGAATTGAAGTGACAAGTTGTGTGGTTTGCATAAAGCCTCCATGTATGACCCACCTAAATGGATGGGCTGAAAATTGGAACGATGTGGAGTGAGGCATTCCAACTGAGACTGGAGCACTCCACTCGTGAATGTCAAATTTTAGTTAGGTCATTCATGACCGTTCACACAACACTAATCAAGTCACTCCGATCCCCTACCCCTGCCTTTTACGATTGTAAATGTGTTAGAAAGTTTCGCGTTGTTCAGCGGGGGGTGGGGTAATGATTGGAAAAGGAGTAATATTCGTGAATACTCTTATCGAACTAATTAATTTCTTTTTGAAAAATTGCATATAAAAAGACTGACAACTAATAAAAGAGCTTGTAAATAAGTTAATACGTAGTAGTACGTGCGGACTTACTTTTATAATTTCAAATAAACAATTTTGCTTCTCCTTTTTTTATAATTTCACAAACAATTCAGGTTATTTGCAGAGAGATAAAACGTCTCGATTAAAAATTCAATCTCCATTAACCGAGTTTTCGATTATCCGGGGTGATTATCCTCCCAATCAGCTCGTATAATCGAAATGCTGCTGTATACGAAAAAGTTGAGGAGATACCACTCCTGCTAGTTTAAAGATAGCGTTTCTTTGTGCAGGTGACAGTGAAATCCTATTCTGAGGAAGACGCCGATGAATGCGGATTCATTAAAGGACCTTGCCCTGAAGGACAATACTGTGGTGAAAAGCTAGTTGACGGTACACATTATGTACACTCCTGCCTTCCGTACAAAAGCATAGGTAGGAGTTTTTACTATTACTAGAGTAGACCTTTGGGGGGGATGGGGCTATGCATTCTACCTTTTGACCTTGTTTTTATTTTTAGACAACAAAATTTCATTCCTTTTCCTCTCCCATTGGCCGATTTTATCCTGTATAGGACATAAAGTAATTTTTAACTTGCGCAGTTTTACTCAAAAAAACATTCTGTAACTGATACTCCCTTATACGCGGGACGTGCATTACCGTTGACTAACGGAATTTATTCCTCTCTATCTCAGAAGTAATTATTATTATTATTATTAATTTATGTATTTTTAATTCTATTTTTGGTACAGTTTCTATTTGTGTTTTGTGTGTCGTTTGATGTGTGTATGTTTTGTTTTTATACTATGGGGTTTCAATATTTGACTTTTTTATATATCTGATTTTTACTGCTTTTTCTGCGTTTTTTTTTGTTTGTTTGTTTCTTTTTCAATACTTATCTATTTTTATATATTTTTACTGTTCCTTGTTTGCCCGAGCAGTAAATCAAGCTATTTTCTCCCCACCGAGGTAGGTCGAACCATGTTTACACTCCCAGCTCTCTTGTATTTAAAATTACTGCCCCTGTTCGGGCAATGCCTGTATCATCTTTTTTTTTATTGTACCCAATAAATCCCGTCCTCCACATGCTGGTGGAGGTCTCCCCGCTGGTCCTCTACCAGCCTTACACCCTTTTTGAGTAGGCCGGGCCAGTATGGGTATTTTTACGCCACACCAACAGGAGGACGTTTGGCCACTTCGTACGATTTAGCGTGCAACAGGCCCCATACACGGCGGATCTTCAGTGGAATCTGGTTTCGAACCTGGAGCCCTCCGGCCCCAAAGCCGAGACCTTGCCACTAGGCCACCGCCTCTTCGTTTATCCAGAAGATCATCGCCAATAAATTAAATTAAAAGCAAATACTCCTTCTTCGAATAAATGGCTAGACTTAAAAATACGGTGTGATCAACAATATTCATTTTTTTTGTTGGTTACATACTAAATGCTTGCATTTTTGCAGAAATTGACAGCGCTGGATACTATTTACGACGTTGTTTCTGCTTATAAATAAATAGATTGTCAATTTTAAAAGAATTGTGGCGTAAAATATAACTGCAAAGTGATGAGGAACTAAATAATTTTGAAGGTACTGCTTGAGAAGCAATGCATAGTCTTGAATCTATGTATATAAGAGAAAGTTACTCTTCGCCGAATCTCCCAAACCACTGGGATTAGAAACTTTAAATTTGACAGGTGGTTGCTTCTTGGGTAGTAGGTGCTCACTAAGAAATTATTATTCGTAATTTTAATTAGAATTCATTTAATTAAAAATTACCTTAAATTTTAACGTTTTTCCGCAATAACTTCGGAGAATATTTTCGCACAAAAATGATTTTAACATCATCTTAAAGTTCAAAACATTAGCTTCTCAATGAACCACGGAATAATATAATACGCTACAGGGACTGTACAAAATGAACCAACCCCCGCAGAAGAAGAAGACCTCATACCGAAGTGATCACAGTTACTGGTAATTTACAGTTCTGCGCTAAAACACATCGAAACTCTTCAGGATTAATTAGAAAAACATGAAGACAGTAATAGTAATTGTGCGAAAAATTTATCTGGAGACATCTAAGCAGCATCATTTGACGAAAGTTATTCAAAAGGCGCAGCAGACGAGTTTACTATTTCAAGCAGTAATATAGTTAAGTAAGATCTAACATTTAAATATTGTACCTATTCTTTCTATTTTATATATACTAGTGATTCGGTGAACAGTAGACCCTTCCCCCCCAAAAAAAAAATAAAGATATGTTCTTCATCGCAGTCTTTAAAGGTTTTTCCAATGTTGCCATTCGCTTTAAAGACAACATGACTTCCAGCGACAAAAGACATTAAAATCTGTCTCTCAAAACTTGTGTCCTTTGTGTCCATATATATGTTACGGACAATATGATAAATCAGTTCTTATATATAATAACCGGATATTTAGGCGGTTATTATGTAGTTTAATTTAGTTTAGTTATATTAACGTCAAGTTTTGAAGCAACAATTTTTTGCGATTTTAGTACGGACATCCTAATTTTGAACCGCGGTCAGATGAGGAGGACGACACCTGAGCTGGCATCCCTCTCCAAACTTACACACCAGCAGGAGACGTTTGGTAACTACGTATAATGTAACGTGCAACAGGTCCCATACACGGCGGATCTTCAATGGAATCGGGTTTCAAACCTGGAGGCCTCTGGCTCGAAACCGAGACCTTACCCCTAGGCCACCGCGACCTGGTTATTATATACAGGTTGCCCACCTAAATCCCTTACACCCGCTTAACTTCAGAAAGACGGCAGGTATGGTCATGAAAGTGGTGTCTAGGTATAGTAAAAAGGCTATGCACTACGTGATGAGACCGCTAACACCGCCACCTGGGAGAAAACTCCGATGTTAGCGGTCCTGTCTCTAAAACGGTGCAAGGCAGTGAGAAATCTCAATTACAAACTTGTAGAGTGCGCGCGCGCGCGCGCGTGTTATCGATTTAATACAAAAATGACACCTTGTGCACATTAATCCTCTGACTGCTTATCCCGCGATTTCCGCGGGAAGGAAATAAATCTGTTCTCTGCTGTGTGAAGTATAGCCAAAGCTGGTTCCTGAGCCAGGAAATCTAAACCAAATCAATCCAAACTGTTTTCTTCTGCATCCTGCGATTTTCGCAGGCTAATGTGTTTATCAAGTATTATTGAACTTTGATTTGCATTGTACTAACAAAGTTTTTCTTATAAATAATAATTTGCTTGACTCAACAGTATTTGAACATGTTTGCAAGCGTTGCATCTAAATAGTGATTGTTAAAAATTGACGGTCGGAGGGTTAATACTAAGAACATAAAAATTAAAACGCACATTTTTTTACGAAATTGTGACGTCACAAAATACGAACAAAAGGAGAAAATGTTATCTTTCGGACAAAAATGATCCCAATATACTTGTTCCTGTGGGAATAACTCAAACAGCAGGTTTATGCAATCTTTCCGCCGACGTTGCAGGACCTTCGATAACGTATTGCTTTTGCTTGAACCAGCGTGCCAACTGATATGTTAAAAAGTGTGCAGTTTGAAATTCAGGAAAATGGCTAGTCAAAAGGACACCTTGTGGACAATAAAACTAAGAAAGAAAATCCATTTAAATCACATTTGTTTGTTCGCGGCTCCCGAAACTGTGACGTCTCGGATCGTGGACGCCAGGAGGAAATGTTATCTTTTGGACAAAAATGACCCCAATGGACTTTATCCTGTGGGGATACCTCAAACAGAAGGTGCATTCGACCACTCTGCCAACCAGGGTTGTCGATTTTTTTTATTTTTTTCAAAAAATCGATTTATTTGATTTAAATCGGATTGTTTTTATTTAAATCAAGATTCTTTTGATTTTAATGATTTTTTAAAAACTATATATATAAATTTAACATTTGTATATTAGATAGTGAGGCCTACAGTCATAAAATTTTATATATATAACAACATACCAGTCGTTAAGCTGTACTTTCTTTTAAAAAGAAACATAATTAAAACATTAATTTTAAAAAAATAATTCAAACATGTAACAACTATTTAAAAAATATTTGTGAACTAAATATAAAAAATAATATACTTGTAAAAAATAAGACAATTTTATTAAGGAAAAAAGAAACAATATAATAAAAATTACATTTCTTGACTATAGCTATATTTTTGTATGTTAGAATATATAAAATTTTTAGATATGGCTCTTCTGGTCAAGCAAATTTTTCACAAATGAGATGCAGGTTCTCTTTTACATGAACTGCATGAAGGACTGAAAATCCTGTTCCCCCTTTTTTAAAAATAAGAATTATCCTTCTCTACCCTTTATTGGACAATAGATTAAGGATGTCTTAGGAATGTCCAAGAACTAAATAGCATAGTCTTCTCCTCTCCCCTTTCAAGTTTTTGGATTAGGGTTTATTTCACCTTAACCTTGAGAATAGACTACTTCTTACTAAGCCTAAAAAAGAAAAGAAACCAGTAAACTAGGTGACAAGTCCCCCACTAAAATTTTCTGAAGTAACATTTTTTAACCCGCACTCAAAAATGTGTTTTCTAAATATAATTTACACATCAATCATTCTATGTGCTTGTTATTTATAATAAATAAAGTTTAATATTTATTTAAGTGAGAATTTTAAGAAATCCGAATGGAAAATAAACATAAAAGTGACTAATTTTCAAAAATTTCTCAAAATTCAGTAAATTACATTAGACAGTAAAAAACTTCATTAGAACGGAAATCGTTTATACTTTCCGATAGTGTATCTATTGTTTCCGTACAATTATCCAAAAACATGCTATTGAGGAATTATAGCGAAAAATCATCCAAAACAACACAAAACATTAAATAAAAAAAATTTCTAGATTAAATTTTTAAATTCAGGCTTCGAGGTGCATTGAGTCACCATCAGCTGTGTGTCAAATTTCATGACTGTAAGTACAATAGATTCGTCTGGACATCACATGCGCACACACTCAAACATTGCCTTTTATAAGTATAGATCATAATTTAAATTGCACTATGTAAATCTTTGTATTTCTTTTGGAACATTTATATGTATTATTTAATTATCTTACATTTTGACATTATTGCAATCTAAAAACTTTGTTGTCCCCAACACTATTTAGTTTTCTCCAATATTAAAATGAAACTCGCGTCATTTTACTATGTTCTTTCTTTGTGAACATGATCCTTTCAAAAAATTTATTTTATAAAAAAGGAGCATCTCATACTTTGTATTTTATTGTGTTGGTCATTAGAGATTTATTTAAAATCTAATTTGATTGTGTTCTCAAAAATAAAGATATGGAAAGTACTATAGTTACATCAATTCAATGAATTATTTTTTTTGTTATATGTATTCTTTCTTCAAATATACATTTAAAAATATTTTAAAATCACTATTTAAAGATACATGAACAATTTTATTTCATTAAAGCAGATTAACTTGATATTTAAAATAAAGTGATTTAAATCAGTGATTTTTTAAAAAAAATCAGTTGATTTAAATCGCGATTTAAATCAGTGATTTTAATCAACTGATTTAAATCGCCGCAACCCTGCTGCCAACATCACAGAATCTTCGATTACCAATTAATTATGCTTGTGCCCACATGATACCTAATATGCTGAAAGGTGTGCAACGTGAAATTCAAACAAGGACCCAAATATGTATTGTAGCTGACGGAGAGCGGTTTGAACGCCGAAAATAAAGGTATCTACTGATAACTATTTGTTTTTCTCTTTTTAACACATTTTGTCTCATAATATTGTTGAAAACTGCTAACAATCAAATGTGCGTTTTCAGCGTTCTGTTCTTAGTATTAATATGCAAAAGGGGCCCTTGTACTAAATCGATAACGCTCTACACCTTTATAACTGAACATTTTCCCTTATCTGGTACCTTTTCGAGATAGAAAGCTAACTCTGGAGTTTTCTACAAGGTGGCGCTGTAAGTGAACTCATCGCGTAGTGCATAGCCGTTTTATTATACCTAGACACCACCTTCATGACTATAGCTGCTGTCGTTCTGAAGTTAAAGGGATGGAAGAAATTTAAAGGGGAACCCTGTATAATAACCTGATTTTTTCGGTTATTATACATTATGACCTGTTATTATATGTAATAACCGATTACTAACATTGACCGTAATATATATAGTATGTTACAAAGCTATATTTGCAATCTTTAACCAATCAATACACAATATTGCGCACCAACAATTATGCAAATTTTTTTCCTGTATTTTCAAAACAAATACATTATTTTATAATTAAAGTTTTATATAAAAAAAAGTTGTGGAAAATATTACTCTAGAAAGTGGAGGTAGTCTTCAAATTTTTATAACATGAAACGTTTTGGTATAGTCGTTAAAAAAATATAATTTCAAGAAAAAAGATTAGGTGGAATAAAACAGGAAAAACAATTCTGAACATGGAACTAAGATTTATATCTCTTTTTTATGCGAATTATTAACTCAAATCTTTGCTTTTATCAGTATTAACAAAATAACAATTGAATATCTGTTGTTTAAAAAATTACTGTTATTAACAAATTATTTAAAAATAAATCGGTAGTAATGAACTATTAACGAATTATTTAAAAACAAATCAGAAAAATGTGTCTGAGATATTTTAACTTCGTTTAACTTGCCACAATATTGCCAAATTGCACAGCTCTAAGGACTTTTGTCCTCTAAAACCTACCCAATATTTTTTCTTTATAAAGTGGCTCAGCATGAACTGAGGGGGATGTTGAAACACTACACGCATTAGAACCAAACGTTTTAACCTAATTTTTAAAAAATTTCAGTATTTCTACTCCTCATATATTTTTTTATGTTTGAATATAAAACAGTTACATGTAGTTTTAAGGCAAAATATATAACTACTTTAAGAATAATTTTGTTATTATTTTTTCATCAAGAATTCAGCCGAAACTGATGACATGCTTACTTTCGTATTTGTTTTTAAAACATTTTATCTCATTGCTTGGGTTATTTAAGAAAATAATTAAGTACTATCAGACTTTAGCTAGTACAAATGATTAAATTAATTTCTGTTTCCGTTTTGAATTTCAGGAGAATACTGCGACGAATCACTTGGAAAATGTGCTCCAGGATTAAAATGTATAGTAAGTTCATAAATCTTTCTGAAAAATCTCTGAGTAACCAATGATACAGCTTTTTGCAGTTGCAGATATTTATGATCTCTTCGAAAGTAACTGTAGTTTAAGCTTTAAATGGATGACACAGTTAATGGAGCAGAATAAGGAACGATTTAAGGAAATCACATTTGAAGAAGCTTCTCTGAGTAACCACAAACACAGCTTTCTGCAGATGAGTAGAGGTGTAGAAAGATAAGTGATACTAGGGGCATAAATCAATAAGCAAAACAATAATGTCTCAAGCCTCGAATGCCCAGTGTTGCCTTTAAGCAACATACCAAACTTTATCTTCTAAAATCCCGAGAATAAGACTGAAGCTCTACTGCCTGTTGTTGCCAATGGGATACATATTGAAAATTATCAAATTCAATTTACAACATATAGATGGCTGCCTGAGTGCTGATAAAATAATAAAAATAAATTTATGTTTTTAACTTGAGGCTGCATCTTTTTTTGCTTTGTTTGTAAGCTTGCGAATACCATATTTTATTCTACAATATTGAAGGAAATTCCTTATTCGTATTATTAGTTATTAAAATTGATCTGTGTTTGACATTATAGAATTTTATCAAGGAAATTTTTTCTTAAATAAAACCCAGTGTTGTCAGTTGGTAACAAACTAATTTTTAGCCGTAAACCATACTTAAAATAAAATAGGATTTTTTAAAGTATTTTTCCCATGTTTTATTCAAGAAATGAAAGTCAAAATACATTTTAAATCAATTTTTAAAACTCGATCTTTTAAAGGTTAAAGTTTATCTTCAAATATAAATTACATTTTTCACTTTTTCTTTAATATAGGTAGTATGGACAGATAAAGATAATGGAACTACTCTCCTCCCAGTATGTGAAAAGATTTCAGTAAAGCCAAAAGAGGGAGAAAAGAGTGGACTCCCAAGTGGAAAAGTGACTAAGTGGCCGGCATTCCCGACGTCACGAAGATCAACTACACCAGCAGGAAGGCCACGGGATATAGCATCATCCGTATGGACGAAGGGAAAGACGTCAGATGCAATATCAACATTCTCAACAAGACCGCATGGAAAAATAACAGGGCGTAACCCCTACACACTTAACCCAATAACAACCACTCCGGCAAAAAGTCTGATAGGGACGACAAACAAATCAAAAGTAACATCCATTCCGTCAAGGTCGTCTGTAACGACGTCACGAAAATCAACCACTCCATCAAGGTCAACTGTAACTAAGACGCGAAATCCATATACAACATCAAGGCCAATTATAACGATGTCACGAAAGCCACTCTCACCATCAACAACGAGAGTAACAACGTCACGGAATCCACCCACTCCATCTAGGCAGAGAGTAACGACGTCACTAAAACCATCCACTTCATCAGGGCCGCGTGTAATGACGTCGCGAAAGCCGCATACTCCCTCAAGACCAATTGTAACGATGTCACGGAAACATTCCACAACGATATCACGAAAATCATCCACTCCATCAATGTCAGCTGAAACGAAGACGCGAAATCCACCTACGCCATCAAGGCCGACTGTAACGACGCCACGTAGCCCATCACCCACTCCATCAAGAACGACTAAAACGACGTCACGAAATCCACCCACTTCATTAAGGCCGAGTATTATGACGTCACGGAAACTACCCACTCCATCAAGGCCAATTGTAACGACGGCACGAAAACCATCCATTCCGTCAAAGTCTCATGTAACGACGTCACAAAAACCACACACTCCCTCAAGACCAACTGCAACGATGTTACAAAAACCATCCATAACTTCATGGTCGAGTATTGCGACGTCACGGAATCCAGCCACTTCATCAAGACCGAGAGTAACGACGTCGCTAAAACCATCCACTCCATCAAGGCCGCGTGTAACGACGTCGCGAAAACCGCATACTTCCTCAAGACCAATAGTAACAATGTCACGGAAACATTCCACAACGATATCACGAAAATCATCCACTCCATCAATGTCAACTGAAACGAAGACGCGAAGTCCACCTACACAATCCAGGCCGACTGTAACGACGCCACGTAGCCCATCACCCACTCCATCAAGGAAGACTATAACGACGTCACGAAATCCACCCACTTCATTAAGGCCGAGTATTATGACGTCACGGAAACTATCCACTCCACCAAGACCAATTGTAACGACGTCACGAAGACCATCCACTCCATCAAGTCTGAGCACAAGAAGAGGGCAGAGGAAAACGGCTTCACAAGGTCTTGTTACAGCATCAGAAATATCGAACGGGGATGCTAATAATATTGATGAGGAACACGGCGGTGAAGAACAGCAGCATGTCTATCGGTCTAATGGTGGTCACTACGATCATCATTCTCATGGTGGTCACCACGTGTATCATTCTCACCACCACGACCATCATGGAGATTACGATCATCATCCTCATGTTGTGGATCACCACCATCATTATTGATTGAAAGAAAACGGTTGATGATATTGAGACTTTCCTCAACTGTTGGCCATACTGTATCCAGAGCAATTCCCTTAATTTAAATTGTTAGGCATATAAAGTTGGAGAAATGATTTTGCTAAAATATAATTCATATTTTATGTCAAACTTATTTATGTTGGTTATTTTCAAATATTTCTTGCTGTCTTTTAATGAAAAGAAGGCAATAGAAAAATAAATAATTTTTCAATTCTTAAGCTTTTAATTTTTTTCTCAAAGATAATCTGTTGAAATTCGTATTTTTTTTTAAATTTTTAGCATAAACACTAACATAATAAAGAAATATTATAAATAAATTTTGTTTCGTTTTGTATATGGGTCATTCTATAGAAAATGTAACATTTGAACCAAAATATTTTCAGATTTCAAAACCTTAAATTTCCTTTTTCTCATTTTTGTATGAAACTTCTACTTACTCATGAGCTAAACTAAATTTCAACTAAAATTAAATTATTTTACTCATAAATAAAAATATATAATAACCTTATTGACGGAAGTGATATAATACACGAGAAAATAATTAATTACAACACTAAAATAAATTGTAAATATTTAATCAGCTCATACAGAGATTTAGTAAAAGAAATCAAATAATAAAAAATTATATTAATCAACATAAATTGTCAAATTTATCCAAGTGATCATTGAAACGGTATTGTTCACGCGTATTCATTATAGGCGAGTTTCATTATTAGGAGTTTATAATTTGAGTTTAATACATGTATAATATCAGTATGTTCTCAAGTTGCTGGCTATATAATTTTGTTAAATGTCTAAAAACAATACATCTCACCTCTGTGACCATGAAATTGACAAGGGTGTCACGGAGCTGAGGAACCCTCTATAAAATAGGCTTAATGGATGCTTTTTTAAGAGAAGAAAATTATTTTTTTGGTATTGCAATCTATTTATGTTAAACATATTAAAACAGTAAACTTTTATTTTTATATTATTTTCTATACCAGAACTTCAAGGTCACGGAGGTGAGGCTACTGAATAATCACACTTGTTTCTTAAGATCAAAATGTGTCTCCTTGTCTCTAAATCGAAAATTCACTTACTTTTTTGTAGCAGTAATAGCAATTTGGATGACTTGTATCTTGGGAAATAAAATGTGATAGCTTTACTGCCATCCATGTGTATAATATGACATTTTATGTTTGGATAACGGAGGTGAGAATTTATTGCGTGACACCAGTCTCTGTTGTTCTGAAACAAACTAAATCACAATATAAAAATTTAAAATCTGCTTAAACATTTAGTATTTGAGACACTTGTGGCAGGAATAATAAATATTTAAATATTTATGTACAATTGAAATACAATTTTTCAAAAATAGATTTACCTTCAGATAGTCCCAACATGCATTTGTATCTGAATTGAAGTTTACAAAATTAGTCTTGTCTTTTTTCAGTGAGTGACTTTTAACAACAGAAACCAAATGCGTAATAACAGCCAAGTTCCCGTTGAGACAACATGAAAGTGTATCCGAAACCTAAAAACAGCCAATGAAAGAGCCATCGAAGAAAAAGAAATCAAGAGCACGAAGGTGAGCCTTGGGTGAGATTGAAGGGGTAAAAAAACGCACATTAGATGGCTTAGCGCAAAGGAGAAGAGAATAATAGGCACAACACTGTCTTCTTTTCTCGTTTTTATCTTTTCTTTTCTTTCTTCGCTTTGGTGCCGCGCTTTGGCTCAATGGGAAATATAGGATATATCTCTAGGTCGGAAATATATACTTCATTTCACTCATTTTACTGCTAAGTTAAACTCAAAACACTCCGTAGAATGTAAGTATACGAGAATGTCGAAGGAAGAACATTCCCGTTGTTTCTATTTTATGGTTGTTTAGGATTTTAACTTTTTAGTTTTTATCATATTACAATTTTATTAAATTTCATCTTAGGGAATATAATTGTATTGCACACACAGAATTCAAGTTTTAAACACAGAAAGTGATTTTGAATTTCTATCAATGTCAATATAAGAATTTATGTTTATTAGTGTAAATTTCCCTTTTTCACTTCTTATTTAAAACTGCTCTTTTATGATTGTTTAGAGGACGAAAACAACAGCAGTATGAAATTGACATTTCAAATCAAATACATCTTTCTTCGAGGTAACTATTTTGATAAAAGAGAACAGATAAAATGTATAAAACTTTTTAACAACAGCATGTTTTCCATAAATACCCATGTTCTTAGTATATTTTTTCTGGCGAACTTCAAAATTAGTTTAAAAAAGACTCAAAATGGATTTTTGATTTATCTCCAAAATTTAAGCTTCAATAATAATAAAATGGCAGTTTGTGTTAAATAAACTGAATAGTTAATGGGTTCAGAAGAATAAGTATGTTTCAAAGACATTTTGTCAAAAACATGTCCTTTTTAGATTGACATGCTATTCAAACGCCCAGTGCGTCTTGATTTTTGAGAAACTCCCATAAATTTTATAAGAATGATTTCGGTTATACATTAAAATAAATAGGGACCTCCACTTGAGAATCTGCCTTCATTTAGATTATCAAATGTCCATTTTTGTTTAAAAAAGGAAAATAATCTTTGAAAATTCAGTACCAGTATCTTCTGAAAATCAATTTTTAAAATATATAACAAAACATTTCCTAAACTGGTTGCAAACATATTTTTTAAGTGACAATAATGAAAAATTATTGTCATTTAAGTATTATAATTATTATCTCTGAACAAATTAAAAATTAGCATTCATAGAGAATGTAAGAAATTAAAATAGATTTTTTTTTCATTTTTTGAAAAATGTATTTATTTTAAAAGATGTTTAAAAAATTATTTAATATAGTTGTTTTATAAAATACGAAGTTTCATAAATCTTAGATAAAAATTTACGAAAAAGTTTGATAGAGTCTGTCGTTATTTAATTCAAATGTTATACTGGAGATTCCAATTGAAACATAGAGCATTTCTAATAAACCTTACTTTTTTTAGCTTAATTAGCATCTACATCTTTACATCAGCTAGCGTTTTGAACACAGAAACTGAGTTACAGATTGCATGTCCTGTTGTATCAAAATGTAAATATAAACTATCTTTGAATACAATACTTCCCTTTGAAGAAATATGAAAGTCAATCCGAAACCTAAAATCAGCCAACGGAAAAAAAAAGAGCGCGAAGGCGAACCATGGGTGAGATTGAAGGGGGGAAATACAATAGTTTGCCTAGAGCAAAACAGGAGTATCCGAAAATCCAGTTCTGGCTAAGTTCTAAGACAGAAAGAATAGCTATTCGCCTTCGCACATTATTTGACTCAGTTGTACGCAAATAGTGCTTTCCAAAACTATTTGGTGTGTTGCCCCATTCTACGTCTGTCTTGCTTTTTAATTCATTTTTTGTCTTCTTTTCTTGTTTTTATCTTTTTTCGTTTATAATCAACCTCTCAGAGTGGAAAAGTAAGCAAATAAGAATAAAAACAAAAATTCGAATTTTTAATGTAATTTTAGTGAGCTCTGCAACTCTGTAGGACGAGTCGCCACTGCCTTTAGTTAAACTTAATAAATTGCACAACGCTGAGAGCAAATAATTTAATATTCTTGTCTGATATTAGGCTATTTTCCTGTTTTATGTTATATTTTATTTTCTCAACTTGTCCTTCCATTCTTTATCAAGTCGTAAGTTACAACGACCTTCCAATGAATTTGAGTAACAATATGCGCCATAGACAATTTATTTTCAATCCGTGATGATTGGCTGATGTATTACTTGACAAATATTTGCATTTCGCTGTTTTCTGTGTTGCATAAATTTGAATTTCTTCAGTAAACATCTCCATACAAATTTGTGAGTAACCCTTTCTGTAAGTTTTGCAGATGGAATCGTGAAACTTAGTTTATTCATCGATGAGTGTAAAAGGAACATCTTACTCATTTACTCTTTTGTTGTATGGAGAACGTATAAAAATTTAATATTTTTAACTTTTTATTTTCGTCTTCCATAGAAGCCAGAGTATTTTCAGACAAATTCTTACCTTATTTGATGAAGCTTTGTAATTTGAAGAATATGTCTAGGTGAAATATTTAAGGAAATAAATGCTTGTTCCACGGGACATCCTGTATTCTGCAATATCAGTCGATTACTACACTTTTGGTGTTTTTAGCCGATAGCATCGAATAATATTATCCGAAGAAAAAGCGTTCAATGCCATCTGAATATTAAATAAATTATACAGGATGTCTACTCTTATCGTGGCCCGATAGACACATTCTAAACCAATAGAGATATATAGTTCCAATATACCATTAGAGATATATAGAGAGGCATATAGTTCCAATTGGAAAAATGCTTTAAATGACATGAAGAATTATAATACATTTTTTTGAGTGAATAAGTATTTTCCTGAAAATGCTACGAAGTCTAACTTTTTATACAATTCCCCGGTCCTATCAATCATATTTAGTAAAATATTCTTGACACTCTATTATCTGACGCAAAAGAAGTTCAACTCTTCTGCGACTAAAACTGACCAAGTTATGGAACTCTGAATATCGCTGACTTAGACCACTACACCATTTCAATAGCCGTCTTGAAGACAATCTACCAATCAATGCGCAGCTCTGGCTCGACGAGGCCGCTGACTAGTTAAAAAACATGAAATTCAAAGCAGCATAACTCGGTCAGTTTTAGTAGCAGAGGAATGGAACTTTTTTGTTTGAAATTTTAATGTGTGAAGAATATTTTACTAAATATTACTGATAGGCGGAGGGCCGTATAAAAAGTTAGAATTACTAACGTTTTCAGAAATATAGTTATTGACTCAAACAACAGAAATTATAATTCTTCAACTCATGTAAAGCATTTTTCCAATTTGAACTATATACTTATC
Source organism: Araneus ventricosus (assembly GCA_013235015.1). Taxonomy (NCBI): domain Eukaryota; kingdom Metazoa; phylum Arthropoda; class Arachnida; order Araneae; family Araneidae; genus Araneus; species Araneus ventricosus. The sequence continues at coordinate 64,632 of BGPR01007658.1, forward strand.
TCTAATGGTTTAGAAATTAGCTTTGAGCCACAATAAGAGTAGACACCCTTCATATTATATGACATCTGTCGATTACTACACTCTTAATGTTTTTTGGCGATAGCATCTTTCGCCGTATTTGGCGCAGCATGGCCAAACTCGAAACAATGAATCAATCAATTGGTGACAACGTCGAAAAGTATGATCTGAAGAGCTTTTAATGTCATCTGGATATTGAATAAATTGCACATTTTACAATATCAATCGATTACTACACTCTTTATGTTTTTCGACAATAACGTAGAAAACTATTATATGAAGAAAAAGCTTTTAATGTCATTTGAATATTCAATAAATAATATATTCAACGATTTCAGTCGATTACTACACTTTTTTTTCTTTATTCCTTCATCTTCTAAAAAACTTATTTTAAATTATGGATATCCACGATAATTTGCACGAAATAAACGTGTTAAATATTTTCTCTCGGTAGAGTGGCAAATTACTTGTTAAGAAACGTAATATCTAAAAACAACATACGTAATATTTTCCTTGGACGAGCATAAAAATACACGTGTTATAAACGTCTTTTTTTGTATAAATATGGCGTTTTCTTTTATAATTTCATAGTCCGTTGAGGAAAATTGAGTATTTTAGAGAAGAGTCACTTTCCTTTGATGGATATGGTCTGAATTTTGATACAGACATTCCAAAGATAGCATGTCAAATTGCATTCATCTGGTTTCTTGCGGTTTTGTGTTGATGTGTTCACATACACGGACAAATAGCTATATAATAATTACAAAAATAGGGGTTTCTTCGCACTTAGGGATGTCCATTCCCGATCGCTCCCCACCAAGCAAATTCGGTAGCATCGTTCCAAAACTGGTTGTCAATGCGGATATCCAATGAGAACTACAGTGTTATGATCAAAAGTTTGGATATTCGACCTATTTTGAAATGCATTTGGTCGGTTGGCCCATAAAACAGAAATGGACCGTTATAGATACATTCACCACAATACTGTTTTTTTTTCATTTAGACCAACGATCGGTTTGTTTTCCACCCATTCAGGTCGATAGATTTAGGCGGGTCATTCACGGATGCTCCAAAGCGCACTACCGGCTGCTTTCATCCCTCTACTCCTCGCCCGGCAGACTGACTCCCCCGCACATTCTTCCTCTCCACACTCGGTGACAGAGCGCCCTCTTCGGAGGGTCGTATTTCACTTTTATCGTCAAATGCGATGAATAGAAATCCAATAACGTTGGAATTCCACACTCACCTGCAGTTTACGTCAATTATCACCGGCATTTCACTTTGACGAATGGGTTTGGCAAACTGTGTTTCAAAAAAAGTGAATTGGAACACTTATGAAAGCCCCGCTTAAAACGGTAGGTGCAAGAAGGAAAAACGGTTCGTTCTTCCTTTATCCCCAGAAAACATTATTTTTGGCAGTTAAGCCTGGCTTTTTGCCCAATTTCCAATTCTCTTTTCATGTGACAGCTCGGAAACCTACCAATATCAAGATCATTTGTGACATCGCTTCCTTTTAAAGACTCTTGAAAAGTGTCAATTTTTTTCTTTCTATAATATTGACAAATAATCAGAAAAAAAATTACCTTCTTGTATACGAAGTATGCAAAGTATTGTAATCGTTAGAAAATTCAATATTGATATTTTGATGAATATCCGCGTTTCAGATCTCATTGAGTCCGAAAAAACGATTTTTGGAATCATGCCAGTCCGTCGGTCTGTCTGCGAACTTAAAAATGCAAGGAACTAGAGGGATGAAATGTGGTTTAAGGGTTTTACATCAAAATTGTAGACGTCTGTCAAATTTCATTAAATCTTTCTATAATATTGACATATCATCAGAAAAATTTTACCTTTTCGTATATGAATCATGCAAAGTATTGCGATCTTCAGAAAAATCAAGATTGAGATTTTGATGAATATCTACGTTTCAGACCTCATTGAGTCCGATAAAAGCATTATTGGAATCATGCCAGTCCGTCGGTCTGCCTGCGAACACGATAACTTAATAACGCAATGAACTGAACGGATGAAAATGTGGTTTGAGGGTTTTACGTCAAAATTGTAGACTTCTGTCTAATTTTGTCTGTCTAGGTGCCAGGCCATTTGCATTTCAACACAATAATTAAAAAGCGCGATATGGATGAAATTTAGCATATAAATTTAATCAAATTTCTGATTAAATGTGGAAGTGGATTTACCATTTGTGGACATATTTCCGTGTAAGGGAATGCGATAACTCAAAAACACAACGACTTATATAATTTAAATTTGGTTTGCGATCTTGTCAACAAAATTATGGACATCTTTCAAATTTCGGATCCTATCAGTCAATGAGAAGACATCGAAAATGCATATCCGACTTTCTTCTTTATACTTCGAAACACAATATGTGCCTTATTATCTTTAAATAAATAAGCTACATGTATTTGCGTGTCCCCAGTAGCACAAAAATATCATATAATATTTGCTCAATGTTATACAATATTATGAACACCGAGGAACACCGAATACCGTAAGAAAGTATTATATTGTATGTATCAGTATTTCCGAGATACTAAATTTGCTTAAATAATATAAAAACAATGCTTTCTATAAAAATCTTCATTTTAACTCAGGATATAACTCGATTGGAGGGTTTATTTCAGAAAACTCCGCAGGAACAATTATTCTTTAAGATGCTGAATATTATATCATACTATACAAAACAATATTTTAATTTCTACATTTATCAGCGTTGTTCAATATTTTAAGGTGAAGTTATTTTTATCGTCGACAGATGGCAGCATGATCATACTGTAACACTACATTTGTCAAAGTTGGATCATATGTCCGAAAAAATATTTTGCAAAATATTCATTTGAATAATGTACACAATCATTTTGTTTTAATGTATATAAAGGCGGGCCGGACTCAGTTAAGGAAGTTAACGATAAAGCAGTTCTCATATATGGATCATCTATTGTTCTGGGGGGGATAAGTGTTATTCTCATCGTAAAAATATGCATGTGATTTATTGTTGCGAATCTTGTATTTGATTTTCAATCAATACTGTAACTATAAATGTTAAAGACGTCTCGTAATACATTGAAAGAGGAATAAATAAATTTCAAAATTATTTTAAACATATTATTATAATTACTTTTAAATTTTATTGCCTTAATTTATTAAATTAACAAACTTAGATATAAGAGATAAATTTCTTCCTCTTTGACTTCAAATTTCATTTTGAGCTCGAAATTGTAACGATAAATGATAATTTAATTAAAAAGACTATTCAGAAGTATCTGTGATTCTACATGGAAATTTTGTAGAGATCTGAACTCTGTAAGTACATTTTATTATCATCATTTACGTGTTCTGCTGCATGTCTCGCTGATCCAGCGGTAAGGTGCCGGTTCAAGGCTCACTGTAAGTAGAGGTGTTCAAATAATAGCAAAGCGTTACCTACAAGTTCAGCACTTCGGAATTAAGTGATTATATTTTTCCATGCTTCTAAAATATATTTTAAAATATTCAGTATATTGTTATATAATATAATATAATTTAATATCATATAATATTATTCAATATGGTATAATATTATACAGTATTATATGACATTATCCAATATTATGAAAAACATTGCACAATATTGAAAAGGTCTTACGTTTTATACCGTTTCAATAGTGGGAAAAATATTTTACAATATTACTTTTGCGAATTTTATGATATCAAACAATATTATGTGCTACCAGGGGTATAGGAACGCGATAAGTAAAAAATCACAACGACTTCGATAAATCAAATTTGGTTTGTGATCTTGTCACAAAATTATAGACTTCTATCAAATTTCGGATCCTATCGGTCAATGGGAAAACATAGAAGTGTGAATCCGGTTTTCTTCTTTATACTACAAAGCACAAAATATGCCTTATTATCTTTAAATAAATAATCTATATATATTTGCGTGTATGGGAATGCGATAACTTAAGAACACATCGACTTAGATAATTCAAATTTAGTTTCTGATCTTGGAACCAAAGTTGTAGACCTCTATCAAATTTCGGATCCTGTTGGTCAATGGGAAGATATCGAGAATGCATATCCGGTTTTCTTCTTTATTCTGCGATGCACAAAATGTGCCATATTATCTTTAAATAAATAATCTGCATAAATGAAACTGAAACCCATAAACGCTAAAAAAATAAACAAATATATGGCCAGTTTGGACGCCATAGAAATCCAAATTACTGAATAGATTTTCTTCAAAGTTTCCTCACAAATACTATGAAATTTATGTAAAGTTTTAGTTAATTAATTTTTATTAATAAAAAATGTGTTTCTATGTATGTAAGAAACCGTTTTTATCTTAAATATTGTCATTCCTATTAAATGATAAAATGTTCAACGTATTCAATCAAAAAAGTATCAAAAAAATTTCCCACTTTTTTACTGTTTGTTTATTAAAATGAATTATTTATTGAAATTATTATTTTTAAGTAATTAAAAATATGCAACTGTAATTATCATCACTTCATTTATTAAAATTATTAGCTGTTCATTAATTATATATTATTTATTAAAGCTATTACAAATTAAAAATGAATCCTTAGTGCCATTTTTAGTTTAAAATCTGACTTTTCCTCTTGCTGAACACATTTTTAGATACAGTTATATTTAATTATAATTTTTGGATGAATAGAAATTTTGTTGTAGTTCCATCAGCTTCGATTTCATCATTTCATTTTTTCAGCATCGCTCCATGAGCCAATTGCCGATTATCCAATTAAAAAAATTACATAATCTCAAAAAATGAACATAATAAAGTGCTGAATAAATTTTTGGATAAATCGATTTTTTTTATGGTTCCATCAGCTTCGAATTAAGCAATTTCCACTGTATGTAAAAATGGCCTCTATAAATGAACATAGTAAACTGTATTGTATAAAAAATCATTTTT